>BQNB010155305.1:2671-15410 GCA_026074375.1 Tanacetum coccineum
ACTTAAAAACCTTCAACGCAGACCTATTAACCTTCTTTCTACTCTATTTTAACACTTATCTAAATTCAAATTAAGCAATTATAAAAGCTAGAACTGATTTGAACTATTAATGCAAAAGAACCTTAACAGAATTGAACTATTAATAAATCAACTAATGAAAACTAGTTTAAAGCTAATCCAACTTATAAATCTTATTCAAAACAGTTTAAATGAGAGATTTTAATAACTATAAAAGACTAAGTGGTCACAAACAGCAGTAACTTGTGGTTAGTGCTGTTGTCCTAAACACCCCTTTAAGAGTTTTAAAATCCATTTAAGGTTTTGAAAAACAAATTTAATGATTAAAACTTCAATTCCAGACAACAAATGGCCAAAAACAGATCTTATGAGCTTATATTAACAATCAAATAAGCTAGAATCTAACAACTACTCATTATGCTAGATATTTTTGGATTTTTAATGATTTTTAAGACAATGTGAAAAACTATGATCTAAAGTAAATAAGCAAATGCAAAATTAAGTAAGAATACTTTGAAAAAAAAAGGGAACATACAAAAAGCCTTAGCTAAACAAGGCCAATAAAGGCTCAATGAGTTAGCTTTCAACAGCTTTAGCTTATCACAAGGATAAGTTAGTAAGGTCCTATAAGCTTTTCCATTGTAAGCTTATCTTCCAAAAGCTCAAAATCCATAAGCAAATGTATTAAAACTGATTTTATTGGTTTAAGTATATTAAGAGCTTATTAATAGCTCAATTTGAGCTTAGAGACTCAAAGAGCTTGATCTAGGCTTATTAGGAGCTTATGTAACATTACTAGCTTATTAGACATAGTTTGAGTAAAAGTGAATTTGAGAAAAACAAACACGAATTCTATTAATGAAAAAGTTGAGTACAATTCTGAAAAGGAAATTACATTTAACCAAACATTAAACTAAACATTTTAAATGAAAATTACAAAAGCTACTTTTCATAAGCTAATTTATACGCTACTCCTAGATGATCCCGTGTGAGTGAGGCTTTGCTTGTATTTATACTGCCTGGGGAAGCTTCTAGGACCTGATTCAGTTATATCCTCCTCTTAATCTCGACCATACATTCCTTTCAATCATTGGATGATCTCTCCCCATCATTGGATTAGATTTTGATCACACGGACTGCCAACGTGGCAATCCGTGTGTCAGAGGCCTTTGTGTTTCTTTTCCATACGTTTTAGTACAAATTTCCTTTTCCCCGTGTGTTTTCTTCAATCCACGCATGTCATTCCCTTTTGGGTATTGGCCAATGAGAGGGCTTATGTGACGTTTATCCCTGCCATGTTGTACTTAGCTACTTGAATTAGCTTGCCATGTCACCAATTTAGATTTGCCCTTTGTTTTGAACTCGAGGTAAAACGAAGGAGACGGTGAATAGTAACAACATATTTTTGCGCGTAAATTTCTTTTATAAAAGGGGGTTTGACTTTTTTTTTTCTTTTTACCCGGGTTTGACCTTGGGCTTATAAAGGTTTTTGGGCCGGGTGTTGGTTTATAAAAAGGAAATGGGCCATGGTTTGTTTTGGTGTTGTTATAAGGGTTAACGGGTGTTAACTCTTATAATTAAAAGAGTTAACACCGTTAGGGTTTAGGGGACCATTTTTGCAATTTGGTTTTCTTTGAGGGACTGATTTGGTATTTTTGGTTGACTTTGTTTGACCAAGGGTTGACTTTTGTTGACCTTTGATAGCATTCTCCCGGCTCTTGTATTCTCTTTCCTTTCCCGTGTCCGTGTTTGTCCGGTTTTGACCGTTTTCTTGAGATTTTTGCAATATCCGTACCTACACAATCACAAAGACAAAACAAGCAATATACAAGCATTTAAAGCACAATTTTGTCTTTTTAGGGCCATTTTTGATATAAAACGGATATGTGTTTTCACACATATCAAAATTCCCCAAACTAAGCGATTGCGTGTCCTCACGCAATATTATATGCTCTATAACCAAATACCTCAAAACTTCCCCAAACTAAATCTTTGAAAAGTAGCAAAGACTTTTGTGGAGAGAGTTAAGAAATCACAAGTTATAAAACACCCTATTTTCCCATTTTTATAAAACTTTTTCATTTTTCATTTTTTAATACTTAGAATATTTCGACTTTCGTTATTTCCATAACTGTTAGGGATCATAGAACAAGATGCATTTCGATCCGAGAATGCCCCAAAAAGGATAAATTCATCGTCCCCGACTTTTCACTTACTCCAAACCAAGCTTAAAACAAAATCACAGCTAAATATCAGTAAAGATGCTAACACTACTCATATTTGCAACTTGTGAACTTTTCACTCCCGACATTTACTATATTTTAAGTGAATGTGTTATTTTGAATTTCAACTATGGATCAAAGTTTTGCAACATACTATGCTTTACGTTCCACCCGAGAATAATGAGTTTGAAGGCGAGATCATCCCATGTAGCGACTTTTGTCTCGGCACATCCCAACCTTGCGGCTAAGTGACCAGGCTTTTGACACCCCACAGAGACTAGTATCGGGACTCACGGACCTTAGGTTTCAAAAACTCTCAGGTTTCCCGAATATTCATAGCTTATAAAATAGAATAGTCAAAGTGCAAAAGCATATTTGAATTTAACAAAAAGAAGTCAATTTATAAATTCACACTTAATTATTTAGATATTCATGCAACTATAACCCTCGACCTTTTAGAAGGCTGCAACATCGGTTGTGAGCCGGCAAGATGCAGCAAACTTTTATCAGTCTCGGATCTTTATTCTTACTATGGGCTTTCTTTAGAAGACTACCACATCGGTTATGAGCCGGCAAGAGGTAGTAAACTTTTATCAACCCACAGCTTTTTTATTATTATATTTATTTTTATCATTTTATCATCATTTTTTTAAAGAAGACTTCTTTTTGAAAAATTCAAGTATAAATTTGAACTAAGACTAAAATTTTTGCTATATATATTATATAAAAATTGTTGATTTAAGTTTAATCTCCAAAAACAGCACGTATATTAATCCGGTTAAGAGCTTTTGGGAGAAAAAGCAACAAGTTACATACATGAGCTCTTAAGATTTCCAAATAATCCTTGTTTAGCATCCTACTCATACTTAACTCTATCATTTTTCGTTCTTCGCAAATTAGCGAACGCTTTGCCTCATAAGTTAAGGGAACAAGCTAGAGCTCAAACGGCTCGATGGCGTGAGTCAACATTTTACTCTTATTCTTACCCGCAAGAAAGTCAAAATTGTGACAAAAAAAAACTTATTTTATTTTTTATTTTTTATTTTTATCTTACAATTAACTTAAAATTTAAAAATTTTGAAATTTTTTACTAGTTTTGGGGGAAAACAGGTTTGTTGAGAACAAACAATTAGTAGGTAATCATATAATCGATAGATCCCTACCCCAAAACTAAAAACGAAACTTTGTCCTTTATGTTTAAAGGCGGGGGTCTCTACGCAATCTAAGCCGTTTATTATTATGCAAGATAAACGTGATCGATAAGATGATAAGATATCCGGATTTCCATAAACATAATGGCAAGCAATGGTAGGAAGCTAGAGTGAACCTGAGAAAAAAACCGAACACGAGAGTCTTCAGAAATATTTGGGTCTATCCTTGCAATACAATACAAGCACAAACCAACAAAACAAAGTAACAGGACGAATTACAGCTTCTCACACACATTAGAAGCTAAAAAGAAAAAATAGAAAATGGATAAGCATGGGGTGCCTCCCATGAAGCGCTTTATTTTTTGTAACCGAGTCACATAGCTTGACTCGATCCCTGAATTCATTAGTTCCTTAGGGGAGTCGTGGAGATCCTGGACTTCCTTTGGTAGTAAGTCCCTCCGAAGTAATGCTTCACTCGATGACATTCAACTTTAATGTTTGGACCATCAGGTTGAGATAACTAAACAGTTCCATATGGAAAAACTTTGGTGATGGTGAAAGGTCCTGACCAACGAGTTTTAAGCTTTCCTGAGAATATCTTCAGACGAGAGTTGAAGAGTAAAACTCGTTTTCACAACATTGAAATGCTGGTGTTTTTTGATCTTTGAGTCGTGAAAGTTTCTTCGTCCTCTCCTTTATAAGATCAAAGAATATCCGTAAATTGCTTGTCTCGTAAGCTCATTTAAGTTATTAGCTGAAGCTTCCGGTGATCACCCGCGGTTTTATGATCGAAAGTTGCATGTTGCAAAAGCCTAGTTTGCTTTTTGGCTCTTACTCAATAAGGTAAATGGCAAGATTTCCATAAACAAGTTGTAAGGCGTACAATCCAATTGGTGTTTTAAAAGCAGGACGAAATGCTCACACAAAAGCTTCATCTAATTTGGTCTGACCATAAGTGCATCGGTTTTCTCCAACCGTCCGTTCTGAGAATACGTTTTAAACTCGATTAGACACCTCCACTTGACCGCATCGTTTGAGGTTGATAATGCAGGTAGTAGACGATGTGTGACCCCAGATCCGTAGACACTTACTTTACATAATTTGTTCATTACAAAAATTAATGGTCCTACGATCGCTTATTATAGCTCTAGGTGTTCTAATTCGGGCAAAAAGAATATTTTAAAAACTTTCACTACAAACTCTAGCATCCATTTGTAGGGAGCGCCTTTGCTTCATCCCATTTCGAAAGATATTCAAAACAGTCTCTACGAGGAGGTATTTATTTCCTCTTGAAGGGAAGGAAATGGTCCCATAAAATATATACCCCATACATCAAAGATTTTCATAAACTTGGATAGCGTTTTGAGGCAATCTCATCTCAGTTGTGAAATTTTGCCTTGTCGTTGACACGTATCACAAGATTTGATCATCGTATGGGCATCTCGATATATGGTAGGCCAAAAGAAACTGGCATCAAATACTTTTCGGGTGGTGAGATTGGCACTATGCACTACTACAAAAAAGGCTAAAAAGACCCCCCCAAAAAGATAGGTTATGTAAAACCCTATCTCTATGAATAGATAGAAATAGGTTTTCCTGAAAAAACCAGTTTTCATAAAAGGAATTCTAAAAAAATTGGTTTTTGGGGTGCAAACCACTCTTTTTACACAATTAAAGACACTGGTGTGTATGTAACAACATGTCTCTATGTGTTTATGTTATGGACACCATTTTTTATAAAAAAAACTAGTTTTGTGGCGAGCAGATGTTCATTTTTATGTGTTTCTTCTAACAATAACTTTACGAAATAATGACAAATTTTAATTTTATTATAACTATGAAACCATAACGAGTGCAACATTTCACATCCAAAATAAACATAAAATTCAAGTTTAAAAGACCAATAACATAATAGCATATTTAAAGACTTAAATTATAAATAAACATCAATACAAATGTGATCCACCAAACACTCAGAGTAACCCTTCAAACCCACATTGAAATACCAAATCAACCTTTTTACCCACCAAAGACACCAAAATCATAGACAGGTTGCGGTATCTGAGAGAGGTGATGGTGTGACAGAAAACATAAATAGAGGCTATTGTTCGTGATATTTAGTGTGTTTAGGTTATATAGAGAGAGATGAGTAAATTTTAAATGAGTTGTTACAAATTTTTAAATGGGTTGTATTAATAATAATAAAGACACTTACAAATTTTTAAAAAAAGTTGTACATGGGCTAGCAAAAAGTTATACCATCCATCTCTCTCGATCTAAACTACTATTTAACCCTAAACATCCTCATCGCACATACCTACCACCATCGGTACAGCTCCACTTCACCACCGCTGGACCCGTTACGAAACCCTTAACCACTTCAACATCAACGCATCTCCACTTAACCAGCGAGTGATCTTGATTTCATCATTAAATTTATATATGTTGCAACTCAGATTAATAATAGAATATTTGTGAGATTTTGTTATACTTTTGTTGGATTAAGTAGTAATTTATAACATAGATATGTATGTGTGAATGCAACTATTGATTTTGACTTATGAATGCGTGAATGATGGAATTAGGGATTATGGACCAACAGGGTGTTTGAGTAACCTTGTGCTTAAAATTAAGCGGTTCTCAATTTGTTATATGCTTATTAATAAGCAGATTAGCACTTAAAAATCACTCCCAATCACATGTTCATTAAAAAGTCTTTTGAGTTTAGTTATTCAAAATGCTTATTAAGTAGCTAAGTAGTTATGAATAAATAACCCCAAACACTCTTTTAGACCAGACGAAATATATATATTGTTTATGTGTATTCACTGTTGTCTTGCTCATGAAAATTGATGGGAATTTGCCAATTCATTCAGTTTAGCTAGTGAGAAAGCTATGGCGTTTAGGGGTGAAGAGGGGATGATGAAGAAGGTGGTTGCTTTAGGTTTGGTCCCTGCTATAAGGAGTAGACAGTGGTGGAGAAGATGAGCAGCCGCATATGTATGGACTTGGACGTTCGATCGCCAGGGGGTGCTTCATCAGATAAGAGAATATGAAAGTCGAAGCACACTGATAGTAATCTGCAATGTGGTTTCATGAAGGTCTAGCTGGTAAATGTTGCTTACTTTTGTATTACTGTTACACTTTAATTACACCCTCTTACCACATTGTTGACTATTTTCATTGTTAACTGCATATGTAGCTTAGATGTGTTTACATTAGCACATGAACTTCTTTTATTTAGTTAACTCATCAAAATTTAGCTCATGTTTGATTATCATGATTGTTGTATAGCTACATTAACAATTAACAATGGGTGTATATGAGCAGTGTTTGATGTCATTTAAAGTGGGACTAGCATCTTTCTTATGTTATAGGAATTGCTATAAGAGTAATTCTGTTATTACATGTCATCCCATGAAAATTGCAAAAAGGTTTCCATTTTGGGATGTTTTCTTGATATTGCAAGATTTGTTATGTTGGTTGTTTTTTAAGTTAGGGGGTGTATGGGATTGCTTATAAAAATGATTAAGTGCTTGTTACTTTTTGAAATAAGAAACTTTAAACTGCTGATTTGAAACTGTCTTTTTCATGTAGAATGTATTTATTAATTTGTTACATACAGGTAACTTAGGGGAGCATATGGCGTAATTCAGGACCTAATATTCTCCCGTACGACACTATCATTGTTCTTAAAGTTAAGCTAATTACCCCAATTCAGCGGATGCTTGGATTTTGACTTCCTTTGTGGTGTAAGTTACCCTTACAGTTTACAGCCATACAAACCTTTTAAACGTAATTACGTTTGAATACTTTTTAATGTTTAGCTTTCGACTAATGCCACGTCAACTTTTTTGTTGATTATTAAGGGAGGGAAACACCTTCAGTTGCTGGAATCATTAACTCTGGTGCCGAAGGATTTCAGAAACTATTTTTTGGCCAAGAGGAGATTGCCATACCAATACACTCAGTTATGATGCATTTATATCTTAATTATTTTTGATTATATCATGATACTTCTATATAGTTTTTACATTCATGGTGGCAGCATTGAAGTTGCGTGTGATGCACACCCATTCTATGATGTATTCTTTAACTTTGCATCATTTAAGAAGGTCAGTTAGTTTATTTAACACACTGTATGTTGATTATTATGGTTTATTTGCTTTTTAGGCTTTGATTACTGAATTTTTAGTCTAATGTTTGTGATATTTTCGAAATATAAATAGTGCGGCTGCTTCATCAAAGCTTGCTCTCAAACAGCCTACCATCAGAGTTTTGGCTATCATAGCCGAGGGTGTTCCTGAATCTGACACCAAGGAGTTGATTTCCTATGCAAGGTCAAACAACAAGGTAAGAGATTCAATCATTGGCTAAAATATGGCATGACCATAGATGCCTAGACGTGTTTCTAAAGACGACTGATGGTTGTAATTGGACCAGCAACTATCCTCATCACATAAGACCTGTTTTGCAGAGTTGCAAGACTGAGTGAAGTTACAAACGGAAAAAAATCGCAGGGTCTATAGTAGGATGCATCCATGGAAGACAATTACATGCAGTATGCAACAATACTTCATTGCTGCATATTTGATTACGACATAGAGCATATTAATAGTTGAGATAAAATTTGCCAATCATGAAAATGTCAACTTCCCACTGTGCTCTATTCCAACACACTACTCTATTTTTTATCATTAGTGCATGTTCCTCTTTGGTTAGTCCAGCCCATGCATTGACTGACTTCATGTACCCAAAAAATCTAAATATCTATACCTGCGGCTTTGTCTTTCGTGTTTTCATAATTTTAGAATCTCCTAAATTCTTCAGATAGTGATGAATACACAAAAACCTTTCTTTCTAGGCAGAATCAATCATTCATATACATTTTTGTTTACTTTAAAAAAAGGGATTTTAATAACTTTTTTTTTGGTGATCAGCGGTGTAGTTGGCGGTGGTACTACGTGCTCGGTGACGTTAAGCGAATGAAGCCATAGTTTTTGTTCTGACTCAACCTAACGGTGTGGTACCACTTTAGGTGTATCTGGGGTAAGGTTTCTTGGCCCCATGTGAATACACGTATTGTTCGTTACTAACGTTTAAAGTTAACCTCCGCCTAAATCGCCATGTTATGTTAGTTTAATGTTGTTTGGTTTTGTTTTTTTAGGGATCTAGGGTGAGAGTGTTCATGTACCCAAGTAATATTTAAGGTATATTTTGTTCCAAATATAATTGTTTTTGGTAAAGAAACTACTTAAGGTTATAGGGTGCAAATTTGGATGTTTAAATTTATTATCCTTGACGCAGGTTGAATGACAATATAATAAAGTCTCTTTTTCGATGTGATTCAGGTCCGGCTACGGTTCGCGTGTGGTTTTGAGAGATCACAGTTATCTGTTGTGGTAGACGGTAGTGCATAAGGATTGGGAATTTGCGAGGCGTCTTGGACACAAGGGAATTCCAGGTAATTACATGGAGATACAGGTCTAATGAATCTTAAATACTTTTAGTTTCTGCACAAATCCAATTTTGTATATATGGACAGCGTCCCATCTTAATAAAGTATCCTTGTCCTGTATGACATTGAAAGACCCCAAAGCGAGCTATCTACTTAGCCATCCCGTATGTGTTCCCATTTAATTATCTTTTAGTTTACTCTATTTGCGGTAAAACTATATGTGCATCTGCACATTCCATCTTTTGTAGTTACTTACTATTACGTGTACGTTGCTGGTTGAAGCATCAAGATTATCCATCAATCTGTAGGATCGTCAGTACAAACTGATATGAATAGTGGATCTATTTTTTAGAGTGGCCGGTGACTGAATGGGGCGTGATGGAACGCTGAAGCAGTTATGAGCAGGTGGTCTGTTCGAGAGTTGATCCATTTGGGTTGGGATAAGGTAAGGGGCTGTCTTCAGATAGGGACCAACTGAAACGAGTTCGTTTCAGTAAGTGTGTGAAACTTGATTAAATTGTTAATTGTGGGATGTTTTAACATCAATTGTATATTGTCGTAGGTTGAATGCGAATATAATGAAGTCTCTTTTTGGATGTGATCAAGGTGCAACTGGGAAGAAAGAAGACGGTTATGTAACAGTGTTAACTAACAATCGACGAACTATAATAAGCAGTGGTGAAGGAACGCAAAGACGGAACTTTGAAGAAGATATCAGCTGGTGTCGACAAGTTCCTTAAAGAACTTTCTAAAATAGGTAACTTTTATTTCACACATAACTTGGTTAATCAAGTTAATTCCTATGGTAAATAAACTTAGTAAAAATTTTATTTGTGTTACAATTCCCGGGTTCAAAACCAGCTCATGAACTTAGCACGAAGTACGGACCAGGTTTAGTTCAACCCGTCTGCTGCAACATTTCTGAGATGTTGAGTTGCTGAGTTGTTGAGTTTATTTTATCGTATTTCAACTTTTTCTTTCAGGAGGCAGATTGTAGCTGATCATTTTTGTGCATACCCATGTTGCGGTTAGGCGGGACAAATAATAACAATGCATTGCTTAATTTCAGGAGGATGAGTTTGTAAATCATTGTGTTATGCCATTTTTAGCCATGCCTTCATCCACGCACACATGTTACATCCTTCACTAAAAGTCCTCATCAGACACGGGTATATAAGTTGAATTCTAGTGTTTTTCAGGAGGATGAGTTGAACGCGATCATTGGCGCATGGTTTACGTTGTGGCGAGATTAGACGTAGATAATTAAGTTGAATTCTAGTGTTTTTCTTTATTGTTATTTGTTGAATTCTATTGATTTAATTTGATTTGAATTTTGTATTTGCTTTATGTTAAGCTGAAATAAAAGTTGTCTTTATTTACTTTAATTTGTTGATTTTGACTTTTTTGGTCCATCTAACTCATTTTATATATATTTCTTTATTTTGGTGGGTTAAATTTGTAAATTTTGGAATTTATTAAAGAATTTGGATTTTTTTTTAAATGATTAAAAAAAGACAGGTTTTGAGATAAAAACAAATCTTTTTAATCTATATAAAGACTGGTTGGATGTTGTTATAAAGACATGTTTTGGGACAACCAATATGGAGACCAATTGTTAAGGAGACCATTCTTTAAGGATAGAACCAGTGTCGATTCTTCTAATAGAGACTGGTTGCATAACCGGTTTTCATATGTTTTTGTTTATGGATGGTACCCCCCCCCCCATTGGAGAGTGGTTCTCAAAATACCAATCTTTTGGGCTATTTTGACAGTTTCTATGGCCTTTTTTGTAGTTAGTGATGTTAGCCCGGGTGGGTCCTTCATGCAAGCTTTGAGGTTCTCAAGAAGTTTTGCAAATTGCTCAAACATATCGAATGAAGTTGATCGTACATGTACGAAAAAGATTGGGATCATCCCCAGATATAATGTTTAACGTCCGTAAAAAACATCACTCTTTTGTTGAGTTGACATTCCTTTGTTGATAAAATTCCCCGCTTGGTAATTTTAATAGTCCGCAAATCCATAGGGTACTTTCACTCGAAATATCTCAAGAGTTTACTAAAGGATAATGTTATTTCTGTCTTTGTTTTCTAAAACATCCCTTATGAGGATTCTTAAGGCTAGATAATGTGCTGCCGCCCAAGGTTCTCACTTCCTTTTTTTATCACGGATGGTGATATCAAATTCTTGTAGGAGAAGAACCCACCGGAGCAACCTCGGCTTAGCGTCTTGTTTGTTCATAAGGTACTTTAAAGCCGAGTGATCCGTATACACTATGCTTTTGGATAAGACAAGATATGGCCGAAACTTTTCAAAAGCATACACAACGGCAAGCATTTCCTTTTCCGTGTAGTGTAATGAATTTGAGCTTCAGTCATAGTCTTGCTAGCATAATGTATAGGGCTAGAAAATGCTTCATCTTTCGTTGTCCTAGAACCGCACCAATCGCGAAATCACTTGCATCACACATGAGTTCGAATGGTAAGTTCCAATCCGGGACAACTAAGATTGGAGCTTCGGTAAGCTTCTTTTTAAGAGTCTGAAAAGCATCAATACAATCCTTAGAAAACACAAACGGTGTTTCCTTCTCAAGAAGGTGAGTCATCGGTCTAGCTATTTTGGAAAAGTCTTGGATAAAACGTCGGTAAAAACCCGCATGACCTAGGAAACTTCTAACACCTTTTACGGTAGTCGGGTGAGGGAGCTTAGCGATAACATCGACTTTAGCACGATCGACCTCAATTCCCGACTTTGAAATTTTATGCCCTAACACAATTCCTTCTCTACACATAAAGTGGCACTTCTCCCAATTAAGAACTAAATTCGTGTCTTCACACCATTTTAGCATCTTTTCTAAATTGGAGAGGCACGAATCAAAACTATCCCCAAAAACCGAGAAATTATCCATAAACACTTCCATAGTCTTTTTTATCATATCATGGAATATGGCCATCATACATCGTTGGAAAGTACCGGGAGCATTACACAAGCCAAATGGCATGCGACGGTACGCGAATGTTCCATACGGGCATGTGAAAGAAGTTTTCTCCTGGTCTTGGGGATCTATTGGTATTTGGAAATACCCCAAAAATCCATCTAGACAACAATAAAACTCATTTCCGGCTAATCTTTCTAACATTTGATCCATAAATGGCAATGGAAAATGATCTTTTCAAGTTGCTTCATTTAACTTCCTATAGTCGATACAAACTCTCCACTCGGTAACTAAACATGTCAGAATTAATTCATTCTCTTCATTAGCAACAACGGTTATTTCACCTTTCTTGGGAACACAATGCACTGGAACCCATGGGCTGTCGGAGATCGGGTAAATCATGTCGGCATCAAGGAGTTTTAAGACCTCCTTTTTTATTACCTCATTAATTTTTGGGTTAACCCGTCTTTGACTTTGAACCGTGGGTTTGTAATCGTCCTCCATTAAGATTTTATGTGTACAAAAACGAGGGTCGATACCCTTGATGTCAGTGATTTTCCAAGCAATGGCCCGTTTATGAGATTTGAGTACTTTTAAGACAGCATCTTTTTCATCATCTTTTAAACCTTTTGCAATAATTACTGGTAACTTGTCATTTTCTTCCAAGTAAGCATATTCCAAGTGAGATGGTAAGTCTTTTAACTCTAATTCCGGAGGCTCTTCAATTGAAGATTTTGCCTTGGTAACTTCACTTTGTTTAAGGTCCATTGGAGGAAGTTGAAACGGGTCATTATTTAACAATTTTTTAATTAAGAAAATATCTCCCTCTGGATCGCAATCGGCATGATCAATTTCCGGTGAAATCGAATCATCCTTGAGATAAGCTTCAATCTCTTCTAAAATGAATTCGTAGTAAGAGGCTCAGACGTCTAGATGGGATTGCCACCCAAAGAAT
>BQNB010155306.1:0-14169 GCA_026074375.1 Tanacetum coccineum
ACAAGAGTGTCATTATCCATGTTTACATGCATGTGATCATGATAAGAATTCAAATTATGTACTTCCTTTTCTTTTGAATTTGAACTAAAATTTTGAGGGCTAGGGGGAGGGAATTTTGAAACTTTAGCAAGTATATTGTTGATGTTTTTAGCTTACATGCAAAGGTGGTAAGTTTTCAAGGTTCCATTTGATTAAAAACGCTAAAAACGTAAAATCATGCCAAAAATAATAAAATCGTAAACGTAAATATTAGTAAACCACAAAATGACTTTATCAATTATAATTCGCGTAAATTAAGCTCAGTCCGACGTCAAAACCCTTTCGGTAACGATTTTCAGTTTTACGCGGGACAACTTCCCGGATAATTGCCAAATTAAAACGTAACTTATAAAAGTTAAAATATTGATCGGAAATGATTAAAATGTTGACCGAAAATTTACAAGGTGTGACAGTTGATGCATAGAGGTCTAATGCGTTGTACGGTTACCCTTTACGTTATCAATGGTGTAATGGTTGATGACTTAGATCAAAATAACATACTTCAATTCATACTTTAGTATAATATACTCATACTATTTACGTAAAATAGATAAGTAGTATAAAATAACTAAATAATCGATATTTCAAAATATACTTTGGTAAATCCATTCGGTAACCTTAGTTATCTTAACTTATTGCATTGCTGATAGGAAATTAAACGTTTATTTGTATAAAAAAACTTAAAGAAGTTTGATATTTTATAAATATAAAATATATATTTTTTGTCTTTTAGTCGACTTATTAAAATAATAATATTTTATTATTTTGTCATAAAACTAAGTCTTTTTGAATAAAATCTAAGTATAGTATTTTTATAAAATTTCGACCTGACCCGTTCGTTTATACAATGTTTTCCAAGGTTTTAAACCTTAATTTGAAACACTTTTTCTCAATTTACCACTTTCTGACAAAATACCAAATTCATATCTCGCAACGTTCTCCAAAACGTATTTCTCAAAATGACTTTAAACATCATTACATAAACATATTTCACCTTCCAAAAGTCCGTCAAAAACCTTAAAAAGACTAGTTTCCACTTATTGGGCCTTAAGGCCCAATAGAGGTCCATTAAGCTATTCGTATATATAAAATACGATTTAGGCCCAATACTAAAGCCCATTAGTAAATATATAAGCCCAAACGATAGTTACCAAAATAATCCGAACCACAATAAGCCTACAATAAGCCACGACTTATTGGGCCGTGAGCTCATAAGCTCCCAACAAGGCAAAATAAGCTTTTATATAAGCTAACAAGCTACGTAGTACATTCGGTTATCACCATAAGCTACCAAAAATAGTCCACAAAATACAATATAAGAGGTAAATAACCAAAAATAATTATTTCCTTGTTCTTGTGGTTTCCGAACCATCATAAGCCCAAAATAAGTCCAATAGTGCTTATAAATAAGCCAAATATACTACTAACCTAAATAAGCTAAATAGCAATTAGATATTTTTCAACCATCACAACCACTACAATAAAATCCTCTAAAAAGGATTTACACAAGCAACATAATCACCAAATAACCAAAATCACATTCCTTTACCACCGTCAACATGGTAGTTGTTCTAACGAAATTGATGAAAGTCAAAAAAGTCAAAGGACTAAATTAGAACATTCAAATCTCAGAAAAAGGGCAAGGGTTACACTTACCAATGTTATTATATTATTTGAGATATGTACAAGTGGGAGCTATTGAGATATGTACATATATCAAATCATATATGTCCGAGAAATTACGTGAGGCTATGGGGGCACATGTGTTTACACAGAGGATACATTTATTAATGTAATTAATATATTTATCACATATTAATTATATCAACAAGCAAGGAAACCCGCGCTTCGCTGCTGGATTTTTTGTTTTAACGTGTAATAATTTTTAAGGAACCTTTTATTTTTTATTTTTGGTTGTCCAAATTGATATTTATAGATGTAAAAGTTTTGAAACCCACGCTTCGCGGGAGTTATAAAATGTGTTGGTGAGGACATACATTGTAATAAAATTTTAAAATACCCTCAGAAACATAACATTGCAGTTTCTATAATTTACATTTAAAAAAAAGAAAAAAAACTCTTGCATTTAGATAAGTAGAACCTGTACGGGATCTAATCCTTATAAATCAAAAATATAATTAAGGTAAATACATTATAAGCTGATTAATAAAATTTCGTCTCCAAGTTCTGGCTCTAGTTATGTCGTGGCAGCTGCTTTTTTTTCTTGGTATCCGCGGATTTCATCTGCAAGATCAGGTTCTAACTCTTATCACAATGGTGTTGTTTTGAAGTTTTGGTATCTGCAAATGGTTTAAATTATGCATTCTGAGGTTGTTGTTAGTTTGGATTATAGCGTTCAAGCATTCGGCTAATCAAACCCTCCATTGGCTTCACGAATTGCAAGCAATAGTCTTCGCCGTGTGGTGCTTTGGCGAACATTGAAGTAGATCCAATTGGTTGAAACTCCAGCTGCCAAAAAGGAACATTAATAGATATTTAGTGTTTGGAAAGTAGTATGATATGTTTATGAAAGTTAACGGTGTAACAGCTGATTTAAGTGTCATTATTTTGTGCCCATTTTTTCATGTTTGTACTGATTCTTTTAAGTTTAAACCACTATATGAACATAAATGATGCTAAAAATATATCAGTATTAGATATAACGGATCACTGAATTAAATTTCTAGAAAGGAAAAAAATACAGTCACCTTAAATTGGAATTAAATTTATCCAAAAACCCCGGTTTCGCCAAATAGCAAATAACTGGTCACAAGGAGTATGCTAAACGCTTCAACTAAATGTTTTCGCCTTCCTATGGATTGTGTGTCCTTTCTGAAGCAAAAACTAAAACAATCAAATAAAATGACCCTTTAAGAGGCGAATCATACGGTGTCCTAGCGAATTCATACGGTGTCTGGCCGCGCATATCATACGGTGTCCTAACGAATTCCTGCCGAACCATTGGAACATCAGCCACTACCGCCATTCGCACACCCATGCATCGTAATTTTGTTTCATGGAAACAAAAAGCTGTTCAATATCGCCCTTAAACAACCTGCAAATAATAAATTGTAGCGATTTTATCATACCTACATACACACTTTTTCAGGGAATTAAGATCTTTAGGATTCTAATAAAATTAGAATATGTACGTATCTGACTTTGGCACTTCAAAATTCTAATAAAGATCTTACCCACATACATGATCGAAACAAAAAGTAGAGCGTGTGTGATTCAGTAATCAAAATGAAGGAATGAATTACCGAAAAAGAGGCCATTATTTTTTTATGGGAGATGACTAAATAGTTGATGTATTGCCCCTCAAACACATCATAGGCATTCTCTAACTGGCCATAATGTAACTCCATTTCACCAACTTGAAGTATCTACATCAGAGACATATGATATATTCCGTATTAACACACACACATATATAAACGTTTATATATAACTTGGGAAACAATCCGAACAAAAAACGGTGTAACAAACAAATCCAAACATCGGATAACTATTCACATGGCGTACGCTTCCTGGTAAATTTTATCCAAGTAAATCTATAGAAGCTACTGATTTCATAATATTGAAGTTATTAAATCTTACCTCTTTATCCTAAATGTATTATTTGAATACATGTTAAAAGCTACTTCTTTATCCTAAACGCAACTGTTTTAGCACCCGAACCCACCCATCTCATCCCTTAAACCAACCCATTTTGGTCCCCACTTTAGCCCCCTGAAGCACCCATTTCAATAACCGAATGCATCAACTTCAGCCCTTGTTTCAGCAAGTTTAGGCCATTCTTTATGCAGTTTAAGGGGTGTTTGGGATTACTTGTTTTTTCTGCTTATGCATAAGTCTAAAGCTGCTTGAATATAAGTACTTCAAGAAATGTTCATTATTTTTGTTTATTTTGCTCAGGCATATTCATCTAGAAAAAGTTTTAGGTTGAACATGGTAAAAATACTTTTTGTTTGTCAGATAAGCATTTTGAACAAAACAAATTCCTGCTCGGTTACCAAAGTGTGCTTATTTCACCTCAAAATAAGGATATAAGCAGAAAGTTTGGCCTCATCCTTGTTATCAGCATGTACCGAGAAATAAATGGCTGCTGTTAAGCCTGCTGATCTAACGGTCTCGTCAACAACTTCATCTACTTATAAAATTTCATACGTTAACTTTTCACATTTCATACGCTTCCTTTCCGCATCACATACTGTAATCTGTACAAAGACAAAAAAATAATGCATATCATCAGGCGATTTGCGGTTCATATATTATAGACATAAGCATTATATCATGACATGTTACAGGTCACTTACGCTATGGTCACCTCAAAGTGTCATAAATTTGTACCATCCTAAAAAAAGATTGTACCCTGTCAGCACGATTTAAGCACAAACACAGCTGCCAAAATCTCTTGTTTTACTTACGACGCCCCACTCACTCTAACCGCTTTCACATTTCCCAACATTTTACAGCTGCAAAAACTCAAAGACCTTCCAAATATTCTATATTTTTTTCCATGCAAATGAACATTTTCTTGAAATCAAGAAAATCTTTATAGTGGTAGATTTTTGGTGTTAGGTGGTTGTTGCTTTGAGGGTTTTGTAGTTAAGGTCATAAGAAATAAAGGGTCAACAAAAAGTTTTATGAAATTTGAAGTTTGCTTTGTTTTTCATGATTCTAGCACTTTTCTTGAAGTCAAACCTTGGTCAACTGCATGATCATTTCATACCTAATTCAGATGAGTACTTGATATCTCAGTTTTTTAAGAAAATAGGTATGATTTTCATCTTCTGTTTGTTTATTGCAGTTTATGTTTTGTGATGCTAAACAGCTTAATGTCATTGGTCTTGTTGCACCTAGTTTAGGACTTATTGGACCTATTCCTGCTAATACTATTGGAAAACATAAAAAGCTTCAGTTTCTTAATCGATCCAAATCCTGATTTTATATAACATAGTAAGCTCATTAATCAAAAGCAAAATCAATGTTTCGGCCCTAATTAAAGGTTACATTATATCTATCCTAAGCTGCAAAGCCAAACACCTCCCTTACCTACCACGACATCTACAGCCTTTGTATATCCATTTAGTGGTGTCAATTTCTTGACATGTGCTTTCAGAATTATATTAAAAGGATAATAAAAACCATACCATTCAAAAATATTAGCTGAATATGCTCAGTTTTAAAACCCCGACTTTAGGGAAAAAGACACTGTAACAAAAAAGAAGAAGCAATCAATCAAAAATTTACAACTTACACAATTTTCACACCATCAATCATAACATTAATTAGTAATTTACCTTCATCTTTATAAACCATATCTTACATACCGACACACTTTTGCTCATTCAAGCGTCACAAAAGTTTATAAACAATCTTGACAAAGACAAAATCTTATTAGTTACTTTTTAGAAATTCAAGCCCGTGCTAGCTTATAAGCATCTCGAAATGAGAGACCTATAAGTTGCAGAATGAACAATGCCTAAGGTCCGCTGTTTATCTATATATTCATACTCACCCAGTGATACATGCTTTGAAAATTCATCAATACAGAGGATAACTTCGGCTCCGTAACCTCTATCTTAGCAGCCAAGCCTGCCATGAAAATAGTCACATAACCACGAAACTCACTACATCCTCAATTCAGCTCGAGATCGCTAGTAACCGCAAGTAC
Source organism: Tanacetum coccineum (assembly GCA_026074375.1). Lineage (NCBI taxonomy): Eukaryota > Viridiplantae > Streptophyta > Magnoliopsida > Asterales > Asteraceae > Tanacetum > Tanacetum coccineum. The sequence goes on from BQNB010155306.1 coordinate 5,720, forward strand.
TTATAAAATTTAGGTTTCACATACCTGCAATACTACTCTTCTGCTAGTTGCATTGCTCCGGTCATTCCAATCTTCAAGACATAATACGATGAACACCTACTACAACCAACAAAATAAAAGAAAAGCAGTGAACAAAAAAAGCAATGTGGCATTTTATATCCAACTATGATTTGGCCAAGTATTCCTAAAAAAAACTACGGTGCGACACATCGTTACCATTTGGCAGCTTTATATCTTGTACTTGTACTTGTTTGTGCAACCTTTGTGATCCAAGTATTCATAGTATCTCTGTCCAAATTCTCGTTGACTCTGTACATGCCAAAAACCCACCAAGACAAACATTAATTAACCCAATTCAGGGCAAAACTTACAGAATAAGTTGTTCACTTAAGAACAACTTTCCAGAAAGTAAATTTATACTTAAAAGAAAAAAATTGCTTATTCGGAAATTGCGTGTACATTATATACTTAACATAGAATCCGTATAAAATACATCCATTTCCAAAGATAAAGTTAGAGTTGTGGTTTTTAAGCAATCCCAACTAAGCATTATTTGTTATTAAATCTTGAAACCGCATAAGCACATGTAAGCACTATTTTCCATTCGTGTTGTATTACAGCTTCTAACTATGACTACTCAGTTCATGCAATCACTTTCAAAACACATATCCAAACATCCTCTAATACATTCTTGCTGCATTTGCAGATATTGAGCGACAAACATATAACACCCCGTGTTTTAGGGTCATTTATGACGTCAATAAATTCACTATTTATTTTAGTATTGTACGCTTTTGCTTTTAAATCGTAATCGTTAAGTTAAACCGCGTAAGCTAAAAATTATCATTCAATGTAAACGGGCATCAAACAATTAAATGTTTACATCAAACAAGTGTTAAGTAATTATTTTGAGGATAATTATTAACTTTGTTCATTTTATTTTTATTGGTTACGTAAAGTGTTTACGTTTCACGATAAAATACGTTTAGGCACACACGGAACCACCAAAACTTTTCTACGCTCCAACAAATACCCACAATTATACCCAATACTCAAAATTTACAAAAATATCTTATACATACACATCTATGGCCGGATTTATTGGAGAAAAATCAAGGAAATATCACAAAATCTTGCAACTTGCTATGTACATTCAGCAACTAATTAAAACTTATGTTTCTTTGACCAAGAATTTTTCCTTAATACCCTCATCATGTCTAAGACTCCTAATAGTTATCTTGACTAGTCTTCTTGGTATATAAGACATAAGCTAGTGGAAGTAAGTGAAAACTTCACTTTTTCTCTCTTTGTTATGCTCCTAACCCACGGCCAACATCAAACCACCACAATAATCCATACAAAAATTATTTAGCACATTTACATACATTCCTACATCATTTCTAAGATAACCTAAAGTGTTTAGAAGGGTTGGTTTGGAGTTTACAAGGGTTAATCAAGCAAGATTCAAGATTAGGGTTTCATTTGGTTTTAGGGTTTTCAAGTGTTGTAAGCTTGGGTTAAGTAGCTAAACAAGGGTTTAGATCATATTTTTCATCATCCTACTTCATATTAAGATTGCCTAAGACTCTTAATCTCTTTATTTTCATGATTTTATGCATATATGATGTTTATGTAGTTAATCACCATCTAAAAACTTATTTACTTGTAAAAATGGATTTTTACACTTGTTTATGTTTTGGTAAACTTTTATATATGTTGTATGAATGTTCATATCATGTTATAATGGATGTATAGGTGATGTACAAGTATGGTCTATGTATAAAAAGCTTATATAAACAAGTTACCTGAAATGTATACTTATGAAAGTTAATGAACAAATAGGTATGTACACATATGGATCTTGTGATTCTTGGACAATATATGGACAAATCATGGACTAGGGACCCTAAGGATGTAAGAAATGTGATAATAAGTGTGGTAATAGACTTGTAACAAAATGGCTAAACTAGAAAGTTATAAAATCAAGCTTAAACACATTTTCATCAAAAATATCAAAACATTCTGTTAGAATTCGAAAAATAACTTAATTATTTTATATTTTTATAAAATACTACATCTCATGAGGATTCCAAAAAGGTAAGAAACTCGAAAAACCGGGATATAACGAAGGAGATACGTAATTTACAAGTTACGCGATAATAAACTCGTTTATAAAAGAAATTTTATAAAAACAAGTTACAAAATACTAATGATATATAAGGTTGATTATTTTTCTCAGATCACACATATTTTTAGAATTCCAAAACATTAAAAATCATAATTTTTTGATCAATAACGAAGGAGTTATGAATTTCGCAAGTTTACGGTAATTAATGTTTATAAAAATAATTTTATAAACCATGAACAGTAAAAACACTATTCATAACAGATACTTATGTTTGAAAAATGTTATATTTGGATAGAATTTGTAATTACAAAGACGTGCTCAAAAGAATCACTAAAAACGGAGTTAAAACGAATAAAATACGACATTTACGAGTTTACGACGACAAATTTTATAAAATAATTTTATAAACTGTCATGAAGAGTAAAAACCACTGTTCACCAGGGGAATAAAAATGTGAAAATGTATTATTTTGATAATTCGTCTTAATACAAAAGCGTGGACGTAAGAAACATACCAAACGAGCTTAAAACGAGAAATGTACGCACTATTTTATACTTATGCACTATTTTCTGACGTGAATAGTGTTGGTTCATGTTTAATAAAAAATTTTGCGAAACATTTTAGAATCACTTAAATAATATTTATACATGTTTTATAGTTTATAAATATTATTTTACAAAGGCGATTGAACTATTCTTACGATTATACGAGTACAAATACAGTAGAAACTCTATAAAATAATACACTTTGGACCACCAAAATTTATTAATTAAAAGAGTTATTAATTAATCGATAAATTAATAATTATTAATTTATATATTAATTAATATTTTATTAATTTATAGTATACAAATGGTTGGAAGAAAAATTCTCTATATATTAATTAATATTTTATTAATTATTGTATACAATGCATGTATATCAAATGAACGGCCCAATTTGAAAAAAACCTTCAATCTCCCACCTTATTATGCTTCTTGTGTTCAATGTATCACTTTATGGACATTAAAAATATTTTTCTATATAAATACAAATCAAATAGGTTACACAAACAAAATCATACACACAACATGGCTTCCCAATCTTAAAGGTGTTGAAAAAAACAACATGACAGACGAGAATCGAAAGCATTATGCAAGCACACAAGGATAAATCCAAGTCCTCCTCAAAAGCAATTGCAAGATGGTTCATAGTAAACTATGGTTTGCAGGTAGTCAAGCGACAGTATCTATAACAGTTATGCGTCTTTAGATATCTCTCACTGCTCCCGAAAGAGGCGATGTTAAGCGACACAAACCGCAAAATTTCCTGACCTAAAAATCTCTCTATGAATGGATTCTTCAATATCAAGAACATGGAATATGAACAGGTGAACTAATCACGAGAAGCGAAAAAGTTCATGAAGATATGTATCCAGTGGATACTCCAGACTTTACTTTTTCTATTGTTGGCTTGGAAAGTTCAAAGCAAGATATGGAATTAAAATTTTCAGGTGTTTTTGGAAGAGGTGCACCTGTTGAAAAAGGTAGGGCATGGAGGACAAATTAAAAAATCCATAATAGACAAAGTTGATCAGATTTGAAAATGAAAGACACTTTAATATAATGAAACAGGTTTTGTTTTTTATTATTTTATTTTTATTTTGTAACTTATAGTGATGTGAATCTATTTACATGTTTTGATCTTAAACAGGTTAGTTTTTTAGACTTCAAACCGAATCATTCCCTTGCAACCAATGCAGCTTTGAAGGGAAAAAACAAGACAAGGAAAAGACTAACTGTTCTATTATGCTGTAATGAGACGGTTCGGAAAATACTTCCTTTATGATTATTGGGAAATATGCTAAACCAAGGTGCTCAAAATGTAAACTTGAACAGTCCTGAACTGTGAGTACCGTTGCTAACAAACGAGCTTGGATGACGGGTGTGTTAGTTGAAAATATGTCGCCAACTTGATAACAAAATGGTTGGGAAGAAAAATTCTCCTTGATTGCGGATAATTGCCCTGCTCATCCAAAAATTATTGAAGGATTACGAAATGTTGAATTATTTTTTTTGCCACCAAACACAACTTCAAAAATTCAACCTTGTGACGCGGGGATCATACGAGCTTTTAAGATGCATTATCGTCGTCGATTTTATAGAAGTCTTTTGGAGGGTTATGAATTAGGGGTTCCAAATCCAGCAAAAATAAATGTATTAGATGCAATGAATCTTGCAATTTCAGCATGGACTATGGATGTTAGTGCAAATACAATTGCGATGAGAAAACAACACCAGAAGTTCTTACCATGCTAAGGAAAATTAGAGACGAGATTCAAGGGGAAATTGATTTCAACAAAAAACAAAAGAAAATTGAGTCATTTTTCAAGAAACCTTCATAAATCATTCATGTAATATGCTATATATAAGGAATTATTAATTTATATTTTATATGGGGTCTAAAGAAATTATCAAAATGTATTATCTTATAATTTTAGCGAATTATTAATTTAGCACCCTATCCCCGAGTCGGGACCGGCAAAAAATATTATCTTAGAGAGTTTATTAAATAATCGAGTATTAATTTATCGAGTTTCTACTGTACATGGTGATTATTTATCAAATGCGATTTAAATATGATTTCGCAAATACAATTAGATGGTGATGTAGCTATATAGAATTATATATGATATTAGTTAATCACAGTTCTTAGTACTCATACGACCTATAATTAATTAGGTTGCATTCAGACGTTTACATGACACATTTTCTGATATACTTGTTGAATTTCACTCGAGGTGAGTTTATAGTGTTGGGAATTAAGTATTCTAGACTTAATTCTGTTAGTAATATAGTTAGTTCTGCTAGTACACATGTTAGTACTGGTAGAAGAGTTATCATAGTTAATACTGGTAATGTATTATAGTTAATACTGTCAGTATAAAGATGTTAATACTGATAGTTAAAGTTTGTACTGTTATGTATTAGTTAAGTCTGCTTATGCAAAAGTTAGTTAGAGTTAGAGATACGCATGAGATATCTTAGGAAAGGATATGCATTATCTCTAAACGCATTTTGTAAAGCCCATTAGGGTTTCCTTGGTATATAAAAGGAACCCTAGGCATAGTTAGAGTAGACAGATCTATAGAGATCAATTAGCAATCATAGTTTGTAATCAAGGAAGATTCAAGCTATAATATAAAGTGTGAGTTTGATAAAAGATCTCTTGTGTTTACTTAATACTTTTCTTCTTAGCATTGTTGATTAGTTTTTGCATAATCAATAGTGTTCAATGAGTGTTTCATTATTGTTGCTTTGGATTTATCTAAAGTAACAAACCCTTTGCAAAGGTTCAAGATCTATTCAATAAGGGATCCAACAAGTGGTATTAGAGCCTGTGTGGAAACTCTGAATAAGAAGAACTCCATTATTTGAAGCAGATCTACAATCAAATAAAAAAGATGGCAGAACAAGACACTTTTCCACCAACTATCACAGCAATGAAAATCCCTATCATCAAGAAGGGAGAATATGATATTTGGAGCATGAGAATGCGATAATATATCTGTCACACAGACCATAACCTATAGGACATAATTGTCAATGGTGATCTTTAAGAAGAGGTTGCACCAGTAGGAGAACAATCTAGTCCTGCTGCTCCTAAGACTGCCAAACAACTGGCTGCAAAATGGAATCAAGAAAGAGTTAAGAGCATCTTGCTTTTAGCAATAGCTGATGAATATCTCCTTAAGTTTCATAATGTTCCAGATGCTAAATCTCTCTAGGATGCAATCAAATCAAGGTTTAGAGGAAATGATGAATCCAAAAAGATGCATAGGAATGTTCTAAAACATCAGTTTGAAAACTTTACCACTACACCAAATGAAAGTCTGGATAAGGCTTATGATAGGTTCCAAAAGCTCATACGTCAATTGGAGGTTTATGCTGCTCTAGTATCAAAGGAAGATATCAACCAAAAGTTCCTAAGAATCTTCCTCCTTCATGGAGCCAAATTGCTTTAATCATGAGAAATAAGCCAGACATAGACCAGATTGATGATCTCTACAACAACCTTAGGGTCTATGAAAATGAGATGAAAAGGTCTTTAAGTTCCACATCTAATTCTTAGAACTTGACTTTTCTTTCTTCTGAGAATACAAGCAGCATTAATGAAGTTAGTCCTGCTAGTGGAAATTTTGGAGTTAATACTGCTAGAGGAACTAGTTCATCAAGTCAGGTTTCATCTACTCCAGGTGCTGATGAAGTAGTGTGCTCTTTCTTTGCACAACAGACAATCAATCCTCCACTTGATAATGAGGATCTACATCAGATTGATCAAGATGACTTGTAAGAATTAGATATTAGATGGCAGGTGGCCATGTTGACTATTAGGGTGCAGAGATTCATTCAGAAGACAGGAAGGAACTTGGATTTCAAAGGAAAACAACCTGTTACCTTTGATAAGTCAAAATTTGAGTGCTACAACTGTCGCAAGAAAGGGCACTTTGTTAAGGAACGCAAATCATGAAGGAACCAAGGGAAAAGATCTGATGGTGATAATGGCAGGAGGAATGCAACAACAAATAAACCATCATCACAAGCACTGGTAGCTCAAGATGGTCTAGGAGGCTATGACTGGAGTAATGATTTTGATGAACCAATCAATTATGCTTTAATGGCCATCTCCTCCTCAAGCTTATCAAGTTCTTTTGACAATTAGGTACAAAACTGTTCTAAACAATATCTAGAGTCTTTTAAAACTCTTCAAAAGAACTATGATAGTGAAAGAGAAAAACATTGCAGAGCCAGACTAGAAATTCAAGGTTATGAGTTAGCCTTAGAGTCTCTAGAATCTAGAATAACTAGACATGAAAATAATGAACTGGCTTAGGGTGAAAATATGAGTTTCAAAACTATGAGCTTAAGTGCAGAGAAGTAAAAATTGACAACCTTAAAATGGAACTAGAAAAAGTTGTTGAGGAAAGAGATGAGTTGAAAGTTAAAATAGAAAAATAGGAAGAATCATCCAAGGGTCTTAATAAATTACTCAACAGTCAAATAAGTGCTAAAGATAAAAATAGTTTAAGATATGGCACACAATTGGATGAAATGAGTAACAAGTCTGAAACTGATAGTGAGATTAGTATGAGTGTTTTTGAGGTCAGATTAAGTGATGAAGAGATTACACTAGCAAATGATAGGTTCTCCAAAGCAGATGGGTATCATATTGTTCCCCCTCCTATAATAAGGAACTTCCTAACCCCAAAAGCTGACATATCATTTGCAGGTTTAAATGAATATGGCATTAGGAAGAAAATAATTGAGTCAAAAACAACTGAGCCAAAAGATGATACTAGTGAATCTAAAACTAGTGAGACTGTAGATAAAACAAATGAAGTAAATAATGAAAAACCTAAGTCAGCCCATGAATCAGTTGTGCCTAAACCAAAGATTAACAGAGATAAAGTTATCATTGAGGATTGGAACTCAGATGATGAGGATGATGTATCTGAGGTAAACACAGTTAGTCCTGTTAAGACTAATGAGACTCAAATAGTTAAAACTCAAGTTGATAAAATTGGTCAAATTTCTTAGAAAAAAGGAATTGGATTTAAGAAAATAAAAGCTTGCTTTGTCTGTAAAAGTACTGACTATTTGATCAAAGATTGTGATTTTTATGCCAAAAAGAGACCAGAACCTAAGCTGAAAACTGTGGTCAATACTGGTCAAAGGGTGGTCAAACCAGTATGGGATAATGCAAAAAGGGCAAATCACCAAAAATTTCAAATAAATTGAAATACCCTCAAGCAAGAAGGACTTTTGTCCCATCAGGATTTCTAACCAGGACAGGTTTGGTTAATCCTGTTAGGCCAAATGGGAAAAGAGCAGTACATACTATTAGTACTGCTAAGCCTATTAGTACTGCTATGCCTGTTAGTACTACTAGGTCATTTGCCTTAAAAATAGCACAAACTAGTAGTGCTATTAGACCAATTTACCCAAGAATGGACAATGTAAGACCAAGAGCCTCATATTCACCAATCAAGAGGTCTTACTACACAAGACCAGCTATTAGACCCAAAGACTTAAAACATGATGTTAAAACTTCTGAGGTAAAAAATATGACTACTGCTGGGACAAGAGCAGTAGTTAATACTTGTAAGGATAAGATGTATAATGCTCTTAAAAAGTCAAAGTGGGTGTGGAGGCCTAAGGGAAATTACATGGATCATGAGTCTAAAGAAAAAGGATCTTTCATAATCAAGAAGTTTGAGTATGTTGACCTAAAAGGGATATCCAAGTTTGTGGTGACTTGGGTCCCTAAGAGATACTGATTTCTC
>BQNB010155307.1:0-15410 GCA_026074375.1 Tanacetum coccineum
TATATAAATGTATATATGTATATACATACATACATATATATGTATGTATGTATATATATATGTATTTATGTACATATATATATTTATATATATGTATATACATACATACATATATATGTATGTATGTATGTATGTATGTATATATATATATATATATATATAAAATAAAAAAGATAAGATGGATTGTGAAGGTGACTTGTGTCACCTTGCCACATCACCATGCCACATCACATTGCCTTATCACCTTCACACATCATTATCTCTTTTAAAATTAAAATTGAAAAATTAATTTGGAAAAATTTTTCTGAAATTTTTTTTTCCGAAATTGTTTTTTTGAAAAAAATTTTCCCAAAATTTTTTTTCCAAATTTTTTTTTCAAAACAATTTTTTTCGGAAAAAAAATTTATACCCAAAAAAAATTCTAGTGCATCACAATTATGTTTTTAGTGCATCATGTTTATAAGTTAATACATCACAGTTATAATTTACTGCATCATAATTCATTCACCAAAAATTCTAGTGCATCACAGTTATGTTTTTAGGGCAACATGTTTATAAGTTAATGCATCACAGTTATAATTTATGGTGCACCAAAGTTATAACTATGATGTGGTAATTATAGCTATAATGCCCAAAATTTGCATGTGATGCACTAATAAAATATTTTATTTTTCGAATCTTTTTTCCTTAAAATTTTTTTTCTCCAAAAAATGTTCTAGTGCATTATAATTATAAGTTTTGGTGCATAATAGTTATAAGTTACTACATCATAATTGATTCACCACACGTTTAACTATGATGCAATTCTTATAATCATGATGCACCAGACATAACTACGATACGATAAACTAACTATAATGCACCAAAAGTACATGTGATGCACTAATGATATAAAAATGTGCATTACTTGTATAGATAAAAAATCATAGTTAACTATGATGAAGTAACATATAGCTATGATGCACCTAATTTAAAATTATGACTCAGCTGCTTATAACAATGATGCACTAAACTTTTGAAAATATTTATAATTCTTTTTCCCATAATTGTTTTTTAAAACTTTTTTTTTTCGAATATCTGTTTTTCTAGAAAAAGTTTTATACCCAACAAAATTATATTGTATCTTAGTTCATTCACCAAACTTATAACTATGATGCAATTCTTATATCTATGATGCACCAAAGTTATAACTATGATGCGGCAATTAAAACTATATTGCACCAAAAATTGCTTGTGATGCACTAATAAAATATTTTTATTTTTCAAATTTTTTTCGTGAAAATTTTATATTTTTCTCTAAAAATTGTTCTAGTGCATCATAATTATAAGTTTTGATGCATCATGGTTATGAGTTACTACATCATAATTGATTAACCAAACTTATAACTATGATGCAATTTTTATAACCATGATGCACCAAACATATAACTACGATGCGATAAATTATAACTATAATGCACAAAAAATGCATGTGATGCACTAATGATATAAAAAGGTGGATTACTTGTATAGATACAAGAATCATAGTTAACTATGATGTAGTAACAATGATTCACTATATATATAACAATGATGTTGTAAGTTAAGATATTGATTCTACAAAAGGATAACTATGATGCAGTAAGTTAAAACTTTGATGCACCAAATTTATAACAGTGATGCATTATAAGCTAATGCATCATAGTTATAAGTCTTGTGCATCAACAATGATGTAGTAACTTATAATCTTGGTGCACCATACTTATAACCGTGATGCAGTAATTTATAAACATGATGCACTGAACTTTAAAGTGTGTGTCGAACCTTTTAAAAAATCTACTATCTCTGCAAACCCTGTACTTTCTTCAGGTTTCTTTAAGAATCTCACATGGTTATGCTTGTCGCAGTATTTCATTGAAGCCATTCTTTGAAATTATAGTAAAGAGGTTGTGATTTTTGGTTATTATAAATTGGGTTTGACTCGTGTAGGTAACTTAGTACTGATGGTATCTGCTAATTGACTTTTTATGCAAAAAAATGAATTTCAATTGGCCCTTCGAGAGTCACTTTTTAATGAAGAAAACTATTGTAGGTGAGGTAAAACAGTAATTATCCAATTGGTATCATTATCCGCTTAAATATACCCGCAATTTGCTCTAACGGTCATATTTAAGGAAAAGTCAAAGTTGTTAGACCAAACAGTACTAACGACTAGTTACCAGTATTAATACTGGCCTACCAGACTTAAGTCTGGTCAACCAGTATTAACAATATATTGTCAGAACTAACAATAAGCTTACCAGAATTAATTAGTAAACTACCAGAATTAATATCGACAATACCAGAATTAACTTTTGCACAACTTCAGTTCGACTTTAATCCATGCTCCATTCTTCTTGCAATCTAAGTATATCCTGAACATGTTAAGCCACACACAGATATACTACAAAACTATTCGAAAACGCTATGCTACTAGATCTATTATATTCTTATAACTACTAGAATGTATATAACCTATCATTATTAATTCTACTAACTAGTATTACTAGATGACAAACTATACATTTAATCCTCCCCTTAAATGTAGCTATGGATTTATCATACCAATATTAACCACTAAAAAATTGAACCTTGGTCCATACAATGCTTTGGTCAATAGGTCAGCTACATCGAAGTCTGTGTTAATTTTCTCCACCCTAATGAGCTTCTTCTCAAAAGAATCTCGTATAAAGTGGTGTCTGATCTCTATGTGTTTTGTCTTTGAGTAATACACCAGATTCTTCACAATGCAGATTATGCTTTCATTATCAATGTGGATTTTGGTATTCATGAAATTGAAACCATAGTCCATCATTTGATTTTGAATCCACAACACTTGTCCACAGCAACTTGCAGCAGCTACATATTCAGCTTCTGTTGTAGAGGTAGCCACTATGGTTTGTTTCTTGCATTGCCATGAAATTAATCTTCTTCCAAGAAATTGATAACCACCTGTTGTGGATTTCCTGTCAAGATTTGCCCTAGCATAGTCACTATCTGAGTAATCTTCCAGGTCAAAAGGTGATTCTAGAGGATACCATAAGCCCAAATTGGGTTTGCCCTTAAGGTACTTAAAGATTCTCTTCACAACATTTAGATGTGAAGTCTTGGGAGTAACCTGAAAACGAGAACAAGCACATACTGTAAATATTATATCAGGCCTAGAGGCAGTTAAATACATGAGAGAACCTATCATGGATCTGTATAAGTGTACATCCACATCATCAGCTTCCTCATCTTTAGTCAACGCCATCTTGGTCTCCATTGGGGTTATTGCAGTTTTCACACTCGCAAGGTCAAACTTTTTCAGTATTTCTGCAACATACTTGTCTTGAGAAATGAAAAGTCCATCTGTCTTTTGTTTGACTTGCAATCTAAGGAAGAATATGAGTTCACCCATAGAACTCATTTGAAATCTGCCTTTCATCAAGGCCTCAAATTCATCACACCAAGACTTTCTTGTAGAGCCAAAAATGATATCATCAACATACACTTGAACCAACATGATATCCTTCTTGTCCTTCTTGTTCTTAAGTGGATGATCTTGCACATGAAAAAGAGAAATTAGTTTCTCTTAGGGACCCAGGCCTTTTCAGGCTTGGGTCTGCCTTGTGGCTGTAATCCCATATAAAGCTTTTTTAACAACCTTATAAACCTTTTAGGATGATCAGGATCACAAAACACAGTGAGGTTTGAGAAACATACACCTCTTATCTATAGTTCATACAAAATGCTATTTTTACATCTAATTGGTTATATTTGAACCACATAAAATAAGTATGTCTAAAAATACTTGATAGCTTCTATTCTTGCACAGAGGACAAAAAATCCTCATCATAGTCAGTACACTCTTCTTGTCTGTGACCTTAGGGCCACTAGTCTTTGCCATATTTATACAATACTCCTCTTTCATCCCTTTTGTTTCTGTATACCCATTTTGTTCCAATCACCTTTGCTCTATGTTGTAGATCTATTAGAATCCATACCTGTTGCAGCCTAAACTGTAACAACTCCTCTTGCATACCTTTAACCCAACTGTCATCTTTTAGAGCTTTAGAAATCTTTTTAGGTTCCTCCTGAGATAAGAAGCAGGCAAACAAACAATGCTGTTGATCTTTGTGATTGTTCCTTTGCTGCTTTTGAACATAACTTACAAGTGCATGTGCTCCTGAATGTTGCTGCACTCTGCTTCTAGTTTGCACAGATGACTTAGGATCACCCAGTATTTGACTTTGTGGGTGAATGTTGTGTATCCTAAGAGTAGGAATGGGACTAACAGGCACTTCTGTTGGTAAGTTGTTGAAATCATGGACCATACCCTCGTCATCATAAGAAGCCTCATCAAAAATCCCTTTCTGAGGCTTGTTAAAGATTGTGAGCTCTGGCATATCTGAATCATCTTGATCAGCAGGTTGAGTATTTTCTTGTCCACTACCAGAATTAACTGAGTTAGTACTGGTAGCTTTGTTCTTAGGTACTTCCCTTAAATGCTTTTGAGCAAGTTCATCCAATTCTCTTCTAAAAGCTAGAATTTCAGGAGTATCTTCTGAAATGCCAGTAGAATAAGCCTCCTTCTCTTGTGCTGTAAGGTTTTGAAGCTCTGTCAAAAACTCCTCTGCCTTTGAATTAGTAGAAGACTTCCTTGGTCTAACTTTTGCTGCAGTATGCTTGAGTGCTGTAGGCACAACAATAAGCTCCTCAGCCTCATCTTCTTCCTCAGAAACATTTGCATTAGGAGTTTGTAGAGTACCTGCACTGTTAGTCACTTCTGAAGTACCTGCATGTGGGTTAGTTTGATTCTCTAAAGACACAAGAATATAGTTCATAGAATCAGTGAGATAATCAATATCAAACATCCATCTATACCCTACTCCTTTCACATTGGGTTTTTCTTTAAGAAATTTTACATGCAGATTTACTTCTACCTAGTTGGTTACTAAATTATATACCCTAAAAGCTTTGCTATTTAGTGAGTAACCAACTAAGAAACCCTCATCACACTTTCCATAAAACTTTCCAAGCACACTTAGAGTATCTAAAATGGTAACATAGCACTCAAAAGGTCTTATGTAGCTAATAATTGGTTTGTGGCCAAACAAAAGCTCATAAGGAGTTTTGTTTTGAGGTTTAGTCACTCTTACCCTATTAAAGATATAGCAAGCAGTACTAATTGCTTTTGCCCAAAAAGTAGTTAGTAAAAGTGAGTCTGCTAGCATAGTTCTAGCTGCCTGTATTTGGGGTCCTGTTCAAAAATTTTTTTTTTTCAGCAACTAATTTGATGTGGAGTGTCTGGCATTTGCTATACTGCTTGTTTTATTCTCCTTTTTCGCACTAGAATTCAAGCATATCCCTTATTACTTATTATTCAGTGCCTTATCGTTCTAATGAATTTTAACCTTGTTATTAAGCTGGTTTTAAATTTGGGTCTAATATAGTTCTGAGGATGCCACTAGTTTTATCTTTGTAGCCAAGAAGAATTACCCAACTAAATCTGGTACTAATATCACTCATTACAGGTAATAAACTCTGCTTGATTAATGCATTTTTTTATAGAAGTAGGTCCCCAATAAGATCCATATGCAAGGGTGTGTAATGGCACAATGATTGTTCGTTCCTAATTAGCCTTATCAGGAGGCCTTGTGTTGCCTTACCTTTTGGCAGGCAACACATTGTATGGTCATTTCTAAAACCTTGGAAGGTATATCTCTCTTACAAGGTTTTCCCTTCACAAGGTTTGTTTAAGTTTTTAAAAATTTATATGACCTAACTCCGTGTTGCCATAATTTAGAATTCATCAGATGTACTTTTGCAATCAAAACAGCATAATCTTTTGTAAGAGAGGTCGTGTCTTCATATCAAAACTCAGTACAATATTGTGTTGCCATAGGGGACTTTTAGAAGTATCGCACACCATTTTCATTAGGCATTTTAAAGTCAGGTGACACAACAAGGACATTCAAGTTTCAGTAAAAAGAACCTTGTGTCTGCTTATCTCATATTTGTGATATAGAAAAAGATTAAAGATGCCCAAGTTCTTTTATCAAAAGACACACTATCAAAATCCTAAATTTACACATATCTTATCCTGCATTACTAGTTATGTAGCCTTTGCTAAATCCTAGGTAACAGATCCCCCTTTGCATCTTTAAATCTCCAGGTGATCCTTGTTACACAGTTCATGTTGCCCTGAGCATCCACTATCATTATACCTCTGTCCTCCATGTTCTTGAGTGGTTGATCCTGCACATGAAATATGAGATAATTTGGTTTCCTCTTAGGGACCCAGGCCTTTTCAGGCTTGGATCTGCCTTGTGTTCCTTTAAAATTTATAGTTCTAACAAAATTGGATCCACTATTATAATTGGAGTTTGGTCTTGTTTTCCTCCAATTATAACCTGCTAAGGTTCTTAACCAGCTTTTTTTAGTGCCAATTTCCCTTTCAGCTTCGAGACATTAGTCATTCTTGTTGTATATTTTTAACAATGGGTCTATCTCAACGTTGTGAATGTGATTTTGAAAAATGACTTCTTTGATTAATCTTTATTCACTGGGGTCTATTCAGGGACTAAAAACTGTTTGTGTTATGGTAAGGTACTGGGTTGTTTTAGATCTAACAGTAATATTACATATTAGTCCTGGACAAAAATTAACATTTTTGCCTAACAGATATTTATTTTGCCCTAACAGTTATTAACCATTTGCCCTACCCAGTATTTACATTTGACCTAACAAGCATTAGTTTGTACTGGTCTAGGTACAAAGTGATTAGCACGATTAACCCTGTTTGCATTGTTCCATACTGGTTTTGGCACCCTGTTACCAGTATTAAAAACCCTTTGTTTCTTAAGCTCAGCCTCTCTTGCCATTTTCTTTTCATAAAAGTCATAATCTCTGATCAAATGAACTTTGGCTGCCACAAAAAGAACACTTTATATTGATGAAAGACAACATTTCCTAGTTCACTTTCTCATCATTTCATTCAATTCTTTTCCTTTAACTTGAGGTGTCTTTGATTTGTCATTGGTATGCCTAGGAGTTTTTACGTGTGTGTTACACAACTAGTTCATTCTTCTTTTTGGTTTTATGTTTAGACACTGCCTTCTTATTTAATAGATGTAATAGATTTCTCATGAATTTGTCTTCTGAGTCACTAGTTCAGGCTTTTGAGGTCCCTTTTTTACATAAACATACAGAATGAATCATTAATTTCCTCTTGTGGTTTAGGGAGTATTGTCTCCAGTTAATGGATGTGGAAACTTCCTTTGAAATTTTAAGTCTTTGACAAATCTACTTTACTAGAGGTTTGTTATAGAAAATCTTTTCTGTCACACTGAAAAACATAAGATTCATTTATTCCTCGTAACTTAAACCTCATTGTTTGTATTGTTTTTAATTCCTAAGCCAACTTTTCACTATTGAAAGTCATACCTGAATCAACTAATTTCCAAAGGTTTTTAGAAGAATTTTTCCATGAATCTACTATTTTTTGCAATTGTTCCTTTTCTTTTACAGCTTTCATTCCTAATTCTCCTTATTTTTTTAAGTTTTCTCACTGTTGCGTATATTTCATTTTGCTAAAAATGTAAGCTGGTACATTTGAGATAATTGCTGCTTTGAAAAGTAAACACTTGGAGTTCTTAATTGCTTAAAGGCTAGAGTATAGCAAGTATGTTTTCCTTCTTGTTTCACCTTAACTGATTCGTTTGTTCATCACACAGTGTTTTAAGTTTATTATATGAATCAATGCAAGTTTTAGAACATAATGATACCTCATTATTTGAGCTGATAGCCATGAGTGCATGATTTGTCTCTTCTTTCTCTTAATGTAGGTTCTCCCTAATTGGACAACACATAATCCATAGTTAGCAAAACAATTGATTCTGTTTTTTTTCAGCTCCGTGATCTTGATAAAAACAGGAGTCTCTTTCTTTCCATTATTTGTACCCTTGGATGTGCATTCCCTAGCAAAATGACATTGTTGTGACATTTGAAACGCTCAGCTTCTTTTTGTCAAAATCCAAAGGTTGTTTCCATCAATTTCGAACTCTCCTGCTAGTCTTCTTTTATAACTGCTTCATTCGTATATTGCAATCTTTGCTTCTCTGCCATGTTATGTCCTTCTCTTCAATGTCCACATCATCAATCTGTTCTAGGTCTTCATGAAGCTAGTCCAGATCTTCTGATTGTTTGGCAAAGAGTTAATAAATAACCTCATCAGTAAAACCAGCATGAACTTCTCATTCTGGAATATTGTTTAAAGAAGTAGAAGGAATGCAAGTACTGTAGGGACCAGTATGACCAGACTTAACCTTGTTATTGCTGCTCTTGCTGTGTGAGACAAAAGTAACATTTTGAGCACTTGCAAATGATTTTAAGGTACTTGTGAGTTCTTGCTCAAAAACCCTAAGGTTTAATATAAAGTCATCAAGGGAAAAAGTGTCAACATATGGTTTGGTTTCATTGTTCATTTCCAGATTTGACAAGATGGCTCTTTTAGGGCAAAAGATCTGAGAACTTGTGGATTTGCATTCTCAATTGATACTTCAGCACCATGGGTTTCTAACTGTGAGAGTAGTTGTTGGAACCTATCATATCCCTTTTCTAACCCTTCTGAACTTGATATAGTAAATGCTTCAAACTGTTGTTTTAAAACAACTTTCTGCATCTTCTTTGAATTTGCATTACCACCAAACCTAGTCCTTATGGCTTCCCAAATTTCTTTTGCATCGTCCATTCCATGAAATCTTCTCAGATGTTCCTTGGGAATGGCCATAAGTAAGATGGTTCTAGCCTTCCTTTCCTTTTCAACAGCATGAATTTCTGCAGCAGATACTGGTGGAAGTATTCTAACAACACCATCTTTTCCAATTGAGATTCTCTTCTTTGAATTTCCATTCTGAATTACCTTCCAAACATCATTATCAATATATTCAAGGTAATGCTCCATCTCCATGGCCCATATATCATACTCCTCCTTCTTCAGAATTGGGAGTTTGATATTTGAGATAGTGGTTGTGGTAGGAATGAGTTGTTGTTGTTGTTTTGGTTTATTGGTTGCAGTACCATTGTCTGATGCATCTTCATGGTATGATGCTTCATCATCACTAAGATGTTGAGAGAAATCATCATTAGCAGGTTGAGACATTTTTTCTAGATCTGAAGGTGATTGTTTGTGTTCTTATGATTCTTCTTACTCAGAGTCCCTCTAGAGGCTCTGATACCACTATTTTTTTACCTCTCTTTATATACTAGAGAGGCTAGGGTTTACAAGAAAACCTAGCTTTGATAAGATGCTAACTTAATATTGCACATTAAGTCCTTGTTGTTTCATCTTTCTTCTTTTCTTCATATGTGGTTTTGTAATCATTAAATCTCAAAACCCAACAATCTTCCCATATTTGATATTACAAAACAATCTTCATGTATGAAACAATCTTCAAAGCTTCCCCTTGTCGAGCTTCAGTGTCATGAGCTTAGTGTAAATGTAATCTAGTTTTTGTGAGATCTGCATGTGTTGCATTATCACTAAAAAGACTTGCGGTCCTGCACATTATGATTTTTATCAAACCTATGAATTCACCAACAATTTTGTTGACGTTTTTAAGCAATGTTTTCAGGAGATCAATAGGCATGGGATGCCAAGGATGCATTGGGTTATATTTTGGATTGCACGCTTAAAGATTTAGGTGCATCATATTTGGGGAAATGTATTGTCAACTTTTGTAATATTCGGCAATGAACAAGTAAAGCTATATGCTTTTGTATTAAATCTTTCAATTAAATCCAATGTATCATTTTAAACGACTTTTTGTGTCGTTCTTATATATCTTGTGCTATTGATCTTGAAGTAACACGCCCCGGACCCTTATTCCGCTGCGACCCAATTTGGGGGTGTTACAGATTGGTATCAAGAGCCAAGGTTATAGAGAACCAGGTCAAATGTTTTTGCTGGACTATAACCATTTTCAAACAACGAATTCATACAACGGGGTTGTACACGGGACATACATATGTGCATATATTCATGCATACACTATTTGTTGCATTAGTGGGACTAGATGCATTCATAATTGATATACGTGGTTATAATATATTACGTATATTATCATAAGAGCCTTATATAATATATACTCATAAGTTGTTTCTGCTGGTCACAATAGTCATGTCAGCTGATTCTGCCGTTACCTATACGTCTGTTCACTCTGAGGCTCGATCTTGGAGTATCCCATCTGAGGATCCTTACGAGGAGGCTGCCCGACAGTTGTTGGAGCAGGCACCACATTCTCCAGAGTATGTACCTGCGGACCATGTAGTACCAGTAACATTCCGGTAGCTGGAGCATCCTGAGGGAGTAGTGCCGCTGATGAGGACGAGGCACCTACATCTCTACTACCACCATCCTTTCTAGCTCCACAGATTCGACCTCTTAGTCCTAGAGCACTCGAGGTTGAGATGAGAGATATAGCATCAGCCTTCTATCATTCACTACACCCATCAGGGACCCCACCATTGTTACCTATCCCTCTACCTACACCATTACTTAGCCGAGAGCAGGAGATGATTATTCCCCGAGGCTGACACGCCGTCCTCGAAGAGCACTACTACTTACTACTCCCATACCTGGGTTGTGTGAGATGGAAGAGAGTTCTGCTGCTGCTGCAGCGAGACAGCCAGGAACCACTATAGAGGACCAGTACCTAGATATGATACTGTGAGTGAGGGATTATGACCGACTTTGAGTTGGTAACAGGGGAGGGGTCAGTTACAAGGGTAGATGTTGACACTAGAGAGAGTTAGAGTTTTGTACACGACATCACGATGCCCAGTACGGATCGTGCAGCTGAGTTTTTGCTGAGAGTGAGATTGAGTATTGAGGTGAGAGAGACTTGCTTTCACGTGCAAGAGAGTATTTCAGACCCGTCAGGAATTGGCTAGCGTTGAAGTCTACCTGCTCAGGGCATTAGAGGCACGAGTTACAGTTATTAGAGACTCGTATGCGCGTCGCCACGAAGTGGCAGCGCAAGCTGCAGATGATCTTGATGTTCAGTATAAATCATGGTACCCAGGCCTTTGGAGGATTAGAGCAAGCGTTGAAACTTTGGAATGGACACTCTCAGGTAGCAGTTCTAGACTTTGATTCATGATTGTATCTACTATGCGTCTGTTATGTTTTATGGGTTACTCCCAGCTAAGCAGGCGGTATAGATTCTTTTGTTTTGGTTTGCTATCTTGTATAGATCTGTTGTTTGCGATTAGCTATCCGTATAGCCTTTAAGTATTACGGGTAACTCCCGGCTAGTAGGGCTTTTTGTTGATTTTTTATTTTGTAACTAGCGATAGGGAATCATTATGTACCAAACAGATTCATGTATATTTCCTATGATATATGGATGGATGATTATGTTATGTCGATCTTGTTTTTGTTGTTATATTCACTGGGTGATGTGATCTTTCTTTATATATGATGATTTGTTATGTCACGTTATGTATTGTATTGAATTCTAATGGGTATTGTTATTTTGTATTGTGATTGAAGAAAATGCACCCAAATAGACAACAAGGTCAACCCGAGTTCCACCGTTACGCCAACTCTAAATGAACCAACCACAATGTTTACTGAGGCACAAATCTTCAGGCCTTAATTGTCAAGGATAGTTGCTGCTGCAATGGCTGAGACGCAGAAGCAAGCAGGTGGTTTGTATGGCTAAATAGCAATGGTTTCAGGACCAAGGCCAGCCCAAACATGTCTCGCGGAATGCTCTTACTTCTAAATTTTGATGCTAACCTTTGGACTTCAAAGGCACGAGGGAGTAGTTGTCTAGGACTTACTCGATGGTTTTGAAGAAAATGGAGTATGTGTTTAAGCATTAGCACATTGTCCCAGCAGCTAGTCAAAGTCAAAATTCGCGACTTGCACTCTGCAGGACGATGCTCTTACATGGTGGAATGCCCATGTTAAGACCATACTACTGAAGCCAACTCATGCCTTGGACATGGGCAGCACTGAAGAAATTGATGACTTTGATAAAATACTGCTGAAGGGTGAGATCAAGAAGATTGAGACAGAGATGAGGAATCTTAAGGTCAAGGGCACCGATGTGTGGCCTATAGTCGACGATTTTCAGCAACTAGGCTTTCCACGTGTTCCAGAATGTTCCCAGAAGGGTAGAAAGATTGATAAAGGTATACGGTGGGATTGCTCGATATGATACTTGGCAGTGTAAAGCATCAAAATCGATGACAATGAAAGAAGAGAAAGTTATTAAGTTACAACTGAGTTGTGGGGGATAAGACCAGGCTTATGCTGAACGTCAGGCCAGAATGGAAAAGAAAGAATGATGATCTTTCCAAGAACACATCTATACAACTAGAATAAGAGGCAGAACACAGGCCAGGGCCTACACTGCAGGCAATAGGTGAAGGAAAACCATACGCCGGGTCTATACCTCTGTGTTCCAAGTGTAATTACAATCATGAAGGTCCTTGTCCACCCAAGTGCAGTAACTGCAAGAGGGTTGGCCATGCGACCAAGGACTGTAGAATCCGACCTGCCAACAACAACAACAACAACCGCAACAACAACAACAACAACTACCGTAACAACAACAATAATCAACAGGGCAATGGTTGCTTTGAGTGCGGGAGGCTTCAAGGCCAATTTTATAAGGAAAGGCCCAAGATAAGAAAACAATGACCGTGGTAATCAAGCTGGAAATGACAGGGCTCCAGGTAGGTGTATGTGGTTAGAACAATGCGGGGGCCACCCAGAAACTGTCGTTGTTGCGGGTACGTTCCTTCTAAACAACCGCTATGCTTATATCTTATTTGATACGGGTGCCGATCGAAGTTTTGTGTCTACTACATTTAGCTCCCAAATTGACATCACGCCATCTACCCTAGATTACTATTATGATGTCGAACTAGCTGACGGGAGGATAATTGGGTTAAACACTATGCTTAAGGGTTGCACATTAAACTTCCTAAACCACCAATTCAACATAAACTTAATGCCTGTAGAACTTGGTAGTTTTGATGCTATAATCGGTATGGATTGGTTGGCGAAGTACCAAGCGGTCATTGTATGTGCCGAAAAGATTGTTCGCATCCCCTGGAGAAATAAAACCTTAATCATACAAGGTGATGGAAGTACTCAGGGAAATGTGACACGATTAAACATCATTTCGTGCACTAAAGCGCAGAAGTACATGGAAAAAGGATTTCCTATCTTTTTGGCACATATCACTGCAAAAGAGGTTGAAGACAAGTCGGAGGAGAAGCGACTTGAGGACGTACCAATTGTTCAAGACTTTCCTGAAGTATTTCCTGAGGACTTGCCGGGTCTTCCTCCGACTCGACAAGTGGAGTTTCAAATTGATTTGGTACCTGGTGCTGCACCTGTAGCACGGGCACCTTATCGATTGGCGCCTTCCGAGATGAAAGAGTTATCTGAGCAACTGAAAGAACTGTCCGATAAAGGCTTTATAGACACCAGTTCTCACCTTGGGGAGCTCCGGTCATGTTTGTCAAGAAGAAATACGGTCATTCCGGATATTGTGGCATTGAATTACCGGAATTAAATAAAACTACGGTGAAGTTCCGTTATCCGCTCCCAAGAAATGATGATTTAATTTGACCAACTTCAAGGGTCTGAGTGTTTCTCTCGGATAACTATGACCTCAAGGTCAGGTTATCATCAATGAGGAGTTCGAGGAGATGACCATTCCGAAGAACTGCCCTTCTAAAAACTGTTTCGGCCTTTCGAATTTCAAGTTTGGCCATTTGTTGACAACGGCACTGCCGTATTCATGGACCTTATGAATCGGGTGTGCAAACCATATCTGGATAAATTCGTAATTGTCTTTATTGATGATATTTTGATCTATTCCAAGAACAAGCAAGAGCACAAAGAGCATCTGAAAATGATACTGGAATTGTTAAAAAAAGAGGAGTTGTATGCAAAATTTTCCAAGTGCGAATTTTGGTTTCCCAAAAGTACAATTCCTCCGGTCAAGTGAGTGATCGATAGTGAAGGAATTCATGTGGATCCAGCCAAGATTGAATCCATTAAGGATTGGGCCTCTCCTAAGTCACCAACGGAGATTCGTCAATTCTTAGGTCTTGCTGGATATTACCGAAGATTCATTGAAGGGTTCTCGAAGATCGCAAAACCCATGACCAAGCTTACTCAAAAGAAGGTTAAGTTTGAATGGGGCGATAAACAAGAAACAGCTTTTCAGCTGTTGAAGCAAAAGTTGTGCAGTGCACCAATCCTTGCACTACCGGAAGGAAGCGAAGACTTCATCGCATACTGCGACGCTTCGAAGAAGGGTTTGGGCGCTGTGTTGATGCAGAGAGAAAAAGTGATTTCTTATGCATCACGACAGTTGAAGATTCATGAGAAAAACTACACGACTCATGATTTAGAACTCGGTGCAGTGGTGTTCGCTCTTAAGATCTGGAGACATTATTTATACGGAACCAAGTGTACGGTGTTCACCGATCACAAGAGTTTGCAACACATTTTAGATCAAAAAGAGTTGAACATGAGGCAACGCCGATGGTTAGAGTTGCTAAGTGATTACGATTGCGATATTCGTTATCACCCGGGGAAAGCAAATGTCGTTGCTGATGCTTTAAGCAGGAAAGAACGAGAACCACCGCTAAGAGTTCGAGCATTGGTTATGACTATTAGTTTGGACCTTCCCAAACAGATCTTAAATGCTCAGTCCGAAGCGCAAAAACCCGAGAACATTAAGAGTGAAGACGTTGGGGGAATGTTGGTTGAAAATGCTAAATTTCCAGAAGCTATTAGAGAACAAAAGTTGGAACCACGTGCGGATGGAACCCTGTGCCTCAATGGCAGGAGTTGGTTACCTTGTTATGGCGATTTGCGGACTGTGATCATGCACGAGTCCCACAAATCAAAGTACTCTATACATCCGGGTTCCGACAAAATGTACCAAGACATGAAGAAGTTATATTGGTGGCCCAACATGAAAGCCGACATAGCCACTTATGTTAACAAGTGTTTGACCTGTGCTAAGGTCAAGGCTGAACATCAAAGGCCATCAGGATTGTTGGTACAACCTAAGATACCCGAATGGAAATGGGATAACATCACCATGGATTTTGTCACGAAGCTTCCTAAGACATCTCAAGGCTATGATACAATTTGGGTGATTGTGGACCGACTCACAAAGTCTGCGATCTTCACACCAATGAGAGAGACTGATCCTTTAGATAAACTTGCAAGATTGTACCTAAAGGATGTGGTCACGAGGCATGGGATACCCGTCTCAATCATTTGTGATCGTGACCCGAGATTCGCATCAAATTTCTGGAGGTCACTTCAGAACGCTTTGGGTACTAACTTGGATATGAGTACTGCGTAC
>BQNB010155308.1:0-13829 GCA_026074375.1 Tanacetum coccineum
GTCGGGCATCGATATGACTCCATCCAAATTCCTACATGTACCTAAAAGGTTTCTCTACCTCCTCGTCTAACTTCCCATGTCTTTATAGACCAAAAATATTTTGAAACATACCCAACAAGCTGCTATCCCAAAGCGGTCCCCAAAGAAATTTTAACAAATTTTTATAGTTTACAAAAATAGGCGTAATTTAAAATTTATTGATGCTTTTGATGTGAAACCGCTTGGAGGTGATAGCCCTAAGAGCCTTCTACATGTACCTAATTTTTTTTTGAAAGGTTATTACAAAAATATGGAGTTATACTCCTTTTCCTAACGGTATACCAGATTTGACTAGTTTTAGAAAAACGACGATATCTCACTCATCCGGAAGAGTTAAAATTCTATCCAACTCACCACATGTACCTTAAACATGTACCAACATCTCAATTGGCTTTTCCAGGTTCCGTAAGACCAAAAATAATTCACAATCAATCCCACAACCTGTTGGTTACAAACTGCTGTAAAATCCATTTCAAAATCCAACCAAACACCATTTTAATTCCTCCAAACGCCAATACAATGCCATACCCAATGACTTAACACTCTTTCAAACACAAAAACTCATAGATTTCCAGAATCAAACTTTTCAAGACTTACTAAGTAGAGGTCGATACAAAAGAATCAAAGCGCAAACACACCAACTTTATTCGAAAGTTCCAAAAATAGCCGTTTCCAAACGACACGTTACGTGAGAATAAGTTAATAGTCGTTTTTCAAAACAATGAGGGTTCATGAGATGACATATAAGAGTCACACTCCCATCAACTGGAAAATTTCAAAACAATAGGTTACGAAACAACATATGCGATTTAAAAGCAATGGGAAAATATTCGAACTCGGAGTCGAACAATAAGTTACCCAATGGGATCGACAAACTACGACGAATCAACATCACCAAAAGATGGAAAGTAAAGTCGCAAAAAAGTTTCAAAGATAATCGTATAACAACGATGAATTCATCACGTATCAAAATAATTTTATCATATCGCATCGAAATGTTTAAAGAAATTAAACTCTTCGCAAAAATATAATTATTACTTGTACAAAGTGTCAACCACTTGTTACGCACATAATATGCAATCAAATATACCATATAAGGCTTCTAAGGATCGAGAACGATGCGCGCGCGGATATCAGACAACGATGAACGACTCGTAAAATTTTTCGAAAACAGATATAGTCCAAGCGTTGAAAAAGACCTAGTTCACTATAACCAGTGCTCTTGATACCATTCTGTAACACCCCCAAAATACGACACGCAACGGAATACAACATCGCGCGCGGATATCGGACAACGGAGACGGACTCGTGAACTTTTTCCAAAAACATTTTGTTAGTCCAAGTTAGATAAAAATGCTCTTTAGTTTCATACGCAACTCGTGTCTGGTACCACTCTGTAACACCCAACATAGCTACGCAGCGGACAGCCATAGGGGTGCACTTCATAATCCTGCACCACGGCGTCCAGTAACTTAAAAGGATCCGTTATATCCACACATATTATTAATTACAAAGATCAAATTTACATAGTTTCACTGTATGCTGTATAATTACCACAACACCCTTTGGCTATAAAACATGCTTAAAAAGACCTAAAAAAAAACACATTACCAAAAATACTTTTATTTGTGTGCTTTTGCATTTGTATTGGGCAAGTATAGGCTATCAACAAAAGGATACAAAATCCAAGCCCACAATGGCCCACAACCGAGCACGTAATGGAAAATCGTTGAAAAGTCAAAGGTCAAAGCCTAAAAGCACACCAAAAAGTCAAAGTAAAGCCCCGACATCTCTCAACACGAGAATCTTAAATGGGCCAACCGTAACCCATTTAATGGGCCGGGTCAGCCCATTAAGACATGATGTATAAAGACTTATAATCCTTAAGTCTTATAAAAGCCTTTAAATGTCCAAAACCTTAACCTGGCCCAAAACAAAACTAGGCCCAAAACCCCTTAACTGCTGTTAAGCCCACATCCCTTAACCTGTTTAGGTCAATAGTCCTTTAAGGACCTAACAGCAAGTCAGCTATAAGGAACTAACGTGGGCACACTATACTATCTATGGGACCTAAACTGTAAAACTCTACAAACTTTTACCCTGAACCACCCAAACAATTTACCCGTCAAAACCCCCATTGCTACTATTCATTAGTCTTCTTCACCTTGATAATACACCATCAAACAAACACATCACTCTCAAACTTTACCCTACTCACAAGAGCAATTCCACTTTTGGCAATCCTGCTCTATGTGGAGATGACATTGACCAAAATCAATGGCTGTGATCACTTGACTTGGAGAACACACAAATTGGATGGCTATGATGAAGACTTGAAGTCACTCACACAAGAAACACAACCTCAGTTCTCACTCACAAAAGAAACACAACTTGGAAGAGCCCAAGACTTGACGATTTTAGTATAAATAGGGCCATTAGGGCAAGCCTTTGAGGCATCTACTTTTCTGCATTTTTAGCTTACATTTTATGCTTATTTTCAGCTTATTGTAATTTTAATTTCCAAGTCTTGTATATTTTAAGTTTTAATTGAAAAAGTGAGTTTATATTTAAAAACTCAGGGTGTTATGTTATTTCTCTTCCATTCCTTAACAAAGTATATAAGCTCTTATTTACTGCCAGTAAGTTAAGCTTTACTTGCTCACTATAGTTTCTTAATAGCTGGTATAGTGATTAAGACCCGCTATTACTTAATTCACTCAAAAAGTCATTGAGATTAAGCAGAAAGGGAGCAAGGACTTATTGTGTCACTAGTTTTTGTTTATTCTTGAACAAGCTAGAAGCTTGGAAACAAGCTCTTTTGGAGCTTATCTTTCCTTGTTTGAGGCAAGGGCTTTGTATGTCTTTACTTTTCTCATATTCTAGTTTTAAAATTGTTATACTTACTATTTAGCATATTTCTCTGCTTATTTTTGACTTATTGTTGCTTATTAATGTCAAATTTATTGCTTATTATATGCCTTCTTATTGTTTAATGCCTTTGTTAAATGTCTTTTCTTTTAAAACTGTCCTTAATAGCTTAAAAATCTGCTTGATCTTTAGAATTGCGTTTATTTCTTAAAGTGCTTATATGTGGTTGACATTTCATATATGGTAATAATCCATGTTTGTGTTTTCAAAATTCTTGTTCTTCTTTCAAAAAAAAAAAATTCAGTTTAAAAATGGAAATTGGTAACTTAAAGGGGTGTTTGGTTCAGTAGGTAAAATGGGTCAAAAAGTGTTTAAAAATTAGTTTGGGTCACTTGGCCAACTTTATCAAGTCTTCTCTAAGTCAAATTAATATGTTTTTAAAGGTTTTTAAGTTTTAAAGTGAGTTTTTAAGTTTTTTCTATAAGGTACTTGAATCTGTGGTTTCAAAACAGTTTATAATAGCTTATCTGATAAGGCTTTTGAAAACTAGCTTTTAAGTGATGTATTGATGTTATTTATGCTCTCTAAATGCAGTAGGGTAAGTGTTGGTTAAGAGTCTTTGGTCATCTTTGTTTTGGTACAAAATCTGTCAATTTCATTTTAAGTCTTGTTAAGTTTAAAAAATCCATCTTTCAAATCCAAATTCAGATAAGTTAAGGTAGGTTTTAGCTTATGAAATCTCTTGCATAAGTAGTTTGTAGTGTAGGTTTTATATGTTTGAGCTTATTTTGTATTTTAAACTTATTTTAGATATCTTTATTTTACGTCTGCAAAAAGTTCATTTGTCTTTTTAAGAGAAAACCAAAAAAGTATGTTATCTGCTTAAAACACCCTTTTCATAAGCCTCTTAAACAGCTTATTTGTGTTTCAAAGTGTTTTTTGATTGATGATTATTTTAGCTTATTGTATAAGCTTCATGTGCTATAAGCCTAAAAATAAAGCCATTAAGTCATAAGGATGGCTTATCTAGCTTAATTTTTTTGCTTAAAAGTGCCTCTATAGGCTGTTTGGTTAACAGTTTTGGCCAAATAGCTTATTAGCTTATATGAGCTTTTCAGCTATTAGTTTTGCTTAATTTAGGTTTCTATTTGCTCATTAGGTGTAGGTTTAGGTCTGTTTTTTGCTTATCTTGTTTTCTTTTAGCTTATTAGGTCCAAAAGAATGCTTAACAGTTAGCATTTTAGCCCTTAAGCCAAATCTGTCATTTTTTTATAGATTATTTCTAGCTTATTCTTATTTTATTTGCTTATTTTTGTTTCCTTGTGCTTATTAGGTTTAGGTATAAGCTTGTTTTAGCTTATTTTGTTTTTAATTTAGCTCATTTAGTTATTAAAAGCCAAATTAGTTTTAGCTTGTTTAGTCCAAGTCTTAGCATATATGTCACATTTTTAAGAGCTTATTCTGTGCTTATTTGTGGTTCTTATTAAAAGTCACTTCACGAAAATTGCTTATTTTTAGGTATTAAAGCTTTTTAATAAAAAAATTTTGCAAAAAATAAAAAAACATTGGGAAATTGGGAACGTATAGGGGTGAGCGGGCTCGACCCTGGACCTCACAACTCACAAGTCTTTAACAATCACACACAAACCACTCCGCCCTTGGGTCTTTTCCGTTTTTATTTGCACACATTAATCTTTTAACCCTTTTTTAGTCAGTTTTAGCTATAAGCCCTTCTTGGCTTATTTCCGGCTTATTGTGATAAGCTGGTTTCTCCGTTTTATTTTTCTTAAATTCAGCATTGTTCAAAGGACTTTTCCTATTTTTTAGATTTTTCATAATTAGTTTAATATTTTTTATATTTAATTTAGATTAAAATTGTTTTTAATTCATAAAAGAAATTATTTTAAAAAAGTCAAAAAAAAAAATATTATTCTTTTTTAGAAATTTTATTTTATCATTTAGGTTTGTTAAAAATTAATTTTGCTTTCGTAGGGTTAAATTTTTTAATTTTGGTTTTTTAAAGAACGGGATTAGGATCCCGTTATCGTTTTTAGATTTTTAGCCTAAATTGCTTTCGTTTTAGGGTTTCTTTTACTTGTTTGTGCATTTTAAATTGTAGAAATAGAATCCAAACCAAAAAAATCAATGACCATTCACGCGCGCGATCACGAACGTAACACGATTTCAATTCACGCCTCGACGGGGGAAACGACCCGGAGGTTTTTAGGATTTTGCTTTGGTTTAAAAGTATTTCCTCTTTTAAAAGCTTACAGATTACTTATCTCTCTCTCATTTGATTTATCCTTAGTATATATTTATATTATATTATATTTATATATATTAAGTGACGAGAACCAATTTTTGGCGCCGCTGCCGGGGAGGTGTGTTACGATCATCGTGTTTCGTTTGAAGATTAGTTTTTGAAGAACCTTCCTCGTAAAGTTATCATTTTCCATTTGTGAATATATTCTTCTTATTATAAAAATTAAAAATGCCAACAATACTTTTCCTAAAGTATTGAAAGTACCAAAAAAATTAAAAAACCAACAAAACAATCGTGTTGTTAATCGTTATAATCTTTTTAATTTTCTTTTATTTTTTTTTTTTTTTTTTTAATTTTTATTTTTTTTTTTTTAGGCTTCACCTTTGAATTACAAACTATAAGGAGGGTATAAGGCGGGCTTGATCCAAGGAACATCGCCTAAAAAGGAAGAACGCTTTTAAATCGCTTCGGCGTGCTAATTCCTTCGTCTCTTGTGCGTAGTTTAAAAGAGCTACCATGGGACTTTTAACATCCGGTTACAAAATTATTGTGTTGTTTTGTATTTAGTGTTAGTGCTGCACACTGTCTTCTTCGATCTAGTTGGTGAATTTCTCTTAATCAACTACTCCAAATTTAAACTGTAACCTGTAGACGTTCAAAGCAACCTTTTTCTCTTGAAGAATCTCCCGTAGATACGATGGCCGATCAACGTACTATGGCGGAATTGCTCTGTGCACCCACCGAGGGTTATGCAGAGGCAATTGTGGTTCCACCAATTCGTGCTGAGCATTTCGAGCTCAAGCATAGTCTCTATTATGATGACTTCGGACCAATTCTTCGGCACTGAGAAAGATATCCTCATGATTCAATTCGTTGTTTAAACAAAAAATAACTTCCACAATAAAATACAAGGATGTGCCTAATTCAGTGATTAAGCTTATGCTTTTTCCATTCTCTCTTGCGGGGGCAGCCCGTCGTTGGCTCGAAAAACAAGAACCCCCGTCGTTTTATTCTACTTGGGATGTTCTTGTTCCTAAATTCATCAATGATTTCTTCCACCTCAAAGAACGACAAATCTCCGAATGAAATTTCACCTTTCAACAAACGTTTTTGATTGAAACGTTTCATGAGGGCATGGGACCGTTACAAAGATTCCTACTGTGCATGCCCTCATATGGTTTTTACCGAATTTTGCTCAACTTGATCACTTCTACAATGCCTTAAACCCACCGGACCATGGATTCTTTGAATTCTGCCTGCGGTGGAAATCTTTTGGAAAGAAGTACTCAAGGATGTGGTGCGATTTATCGAAAAACAAATCGAAGGTCCGTAAATTTCGAAAACAAATCGATTGATTTCTCAAGTGAAATAAGTGATGTTAATTACTCTCTTCATCTGAGATAGCCAAACTTAGTCATGCTGTAAATCAGCAAACAAGTGATTGGACTACCACCTGACGCTAATCCTTAAAACAATATTAAAGAAACCCCACCTCCAGTGTAACACCCCAAAAATCCATATACAACGCAGCGGAATTACCACATGGGGTGTATTCATTAATACACAGCAATAGATACAAGAGAACGACCTCTATGTGTCGTTTAAAAACATTACATTGTTGATTTAATCAAAATCTGTATTTAATTATACATTTGTCCCATAATTGCATCACAATGAAAAGCTTGAATGTAAAGACTCACTGCACATCAATAGTCAAGCATCAAATTCACTGAGAAAAATCATGCTTAAAAAGTGTCAACATTAAAGTTAGTGAGTCATAGAGTAGTTTAAATTATGAATGTAAGTTTCAACAAATATATTTATCCAATGTGTCATCCTTAAGTACCATTGTAAATGTTTTATAAAATATGCAGACACATTTTATGTCACCAAAAATACCAATCTTATCCCAAAGATTTTATAAAGAATGCATGACACCATTTTATGTCACAAAAGTACCAATCTTATCCTAAAGATTTTATAACGGGGGAATGCTGGTTATAATATTAAGAACAAAATGTTACAAGGTATGCTATTAGTTGGGGGGGAGGCCTCGATAGTCCCAACGATATAATCCGAACATGGTGTATCGTTCGGTCCCAGTTATAGCTAGTAACTCGTACGGGGGTTGGCACATGAATAGATCTATTTTATATCCAATTCATGTGGACATCACGCTATAATGTTCGTTACGGCGATAGCCAAATCACCGAAAGGGATCTACACCAGAATAGACCTATTTCATATTCATCCTGCGCTCACCTACAAGTGATTTACAGTTCATGACGCTGTGACGTAGAAAGTATGTGCGAACGCGTAAAACTCTAAAAATAAATAATGGAATTTATTAAAGTTGAAAATAACCTGAAAATGAGAAATGTTACACATAACATTCGCGCTCACCCTCCAAGTGATTTACAGTTCATGACGCTGTGACGTAGACTTGTATGTACCCTAATTTGGGCAGTGATACAAATAATGTATTCCCATCATGGGTGTTCCCTCCAAGAACACCCGAGCAGTAATGATTGTTGGCCCCGCAGGCGCCAATCAAATCGTAATCCGACAATCATTTCAAAAGTAAAGTATGCATTTGTGACCAAAAATGAAGTCAAAAATGTATCCCATAGCGAGCTATGCAAATAAGTATGTAAACCAATTTGTAATCAATCATGTAAATGCATTTGCAAACAAGCATGTTCTCACCCCAAATATATGTAAAACGAGTAAAAACAGGGGAGCTATAAACTCACCTTGATCAAAGACCACGATCAAATAATCCAAATAAATCACAACCGAATCTGCAACGATCTCGACCACGACCTATAATTATGTCGCTCTATTATAATACACGTATTAAATACGACCAACGATGCGTACATCGTTACCACGAAATCATACATATTTTTATATGTATACATACATATATACATGTGATGAGAAATCCACTTGCGCGTCTTTAAACCTTAATCCTTAGTATATTATATGTATATATACTATTTTTCGTCCAATCCTAACTTATCTCAATATTTACAGAAAGTTACTATTTTTAGACTCCCCGTTTTTAGAACCAAACAATGATCTTAAAACTATTAATTGAAATAATATATTAACCGACTTTATTTTATCATTCAAAATCGTACTCATAATGTATTAATATTAATTAAAATATCTGTTGACTTTTACGTTGACCTTTAGTTTTGACCCGCTATATCTCAAGTTTTAAAACTGATAAGCCTCGCGGCAAAGTAAAACGTCATTACGAACAACTTTCGTGTTTCGCCGGAAGGCTGAAACGGACTCGAAAGTGCTCAAATCGTTTAATCAATAGATATGTCAGATTTAATATATTAAAAATAACTTATTTTCTATTAAAGTGTATATTCCGATTTCGATCCAGTTTCTTCGTTATTGGGAGTTAGAAGTCCCGTTTTATGTCTAAACGTCCGTAAAAATATAATTTGTTATCTTTTGTAAACCAAAGTCTAACTTATCAAAGTCTCGAATCCCGAATCTCATGTTCTATTTTCTGATTTAAATCGTTCATTATAAAAAGGTGCCAAAGTCCATTTTCAGTTCAATTCTCGTCTAAAGCATATCTAATATCGCTTATACATCAATATAAGTCCCGTTTTAATATTAATTTCATATTTTAACTAGACCGCGCAAGTTATAATATTTTCCGTCACATATACATTAAATCGATAATAAATGAAACAATTAATATATTTATGGTGCGAAACAAAACGCACCCTTTTG
Organism: Tanacetum coccineum; assembly: GCA_026074375.1. Lineage (NCBI taxonomy): Eukaryota > Viridiplantae > Streptophyta > Magnoliopsida > Asterales > Asteraceae > Tanacetum > Tanacetum coccineum. Next base: position 8,930 of record BQNB010155308.1, read on the forward strand.
TGTCTGATTATCAAACCAAACAAACCCTCGGCTGTCCCGGCTGTTTGACAGCCAACCCGACACACCCTCGTCGGTTGTTATCCCACAAACCCGACCACACCCGCTGCGTGTGAAACCCGAGAACCAAACGCCCCTTGGTGGTGGTTGTTAAGCCAAACGCACCCTACGAGGGTGGCTGCCACCACCAAACGCACCCTAACGTGGTGAGAATAGAACTAACCGCACCCTCGTGGTGCCTGCTTAGACCGAACGCACCCTTCGTGGTGCAAAACCAAACCAAACCCACCCTCGTGGTGGCTGTCCTGAAACCGACGCACCCCTTGGTGCATCTATAAACCAAACGCAGCCTTGTTAGTCTTATGATGAACCAAACGCCCCTTTTCGGCTGTCCCGAAACCAAAACGCACCCTGCGTGGTGTTGTCCACAACCAAACGCACCCGTTGGTGGTTATGACCAAACCCACCCGCACCCTTTTCTTTATAACCCAAACCAACGCACCCTGGTTGGTTTTTCTGTCGAGCCAAACGCACCCGTTTGTGGTGTTGTTTTGAAACCAACGCACCCCTTACGGTGATAAGAAACCAGCCGCACCCTCTTGACTGAGACCACAAACCCGCGCACCCTTGGGTATTATAACCAAAAACAAACGCACCCTACTGTGCGAATTTTTAAAACAAAACGCACCCTTGTGGTGCTTATATGATGACGATGATGATGAGGACGGTGGTGGAGATGTGGTGATAGGGGTGGTGATGTCGCGGTGGTGGTGGCGGCTGTGTTGGTGTTGGGGTGGTGACGACGCGTGACAGCGCGTGGTGGTGCGGACCGGGTAGATCCGGGCTTGATCTATCTTTTTGTAATTTTTGGGTTCGCCGGAAAAGTTTTCTGGCGGCGACACGGCGGCAGTGACAGCGGCCGGAGGTGGCTGCCGGATTTGGGGAGGGAGAGAGATGGAGGAGCATTGTGTGTGTTATTAGAGATGGAAATGAATTTTTAATATATAAATTTTATATATATAATAAAATTTATAACATGAAATGATAATACCCAATAGTCTAGGGTTCATTTTGTAAATTTTTAGTATAGTTTTGATAACTATCGGTTCGGGACTCGTTTGAGCCACTTATCGGACGATTCAAAATACGAAACTTGCGCCATTGTTTTCCTAATCATTTTTCTGATAAAAATGAGTATTTATTTGATAGTGTTTCATAAATATTTTCATAACATTTATAAAAATATTCGTTATTTATTTTTGTGGACCGATTACGCCTTGTTGCAGAATAAGAATGGATTTCAACTCGAATATTCGCGTTTTCAAAAACGCTTTTAATTAAAATGCTAAGTATTTTATTAAATATTTTTATTTAATAAAACGTGATAATTAAATATAATTTACTTATTTTTGTGTTTCTAAAACTTTGCGAGGACATTTCAGTCACTTTCTGACTGTTTTCGGGTCTCGGGCAAAACTAAAAAGTTGTCTGGAATGTCGTTTTACATCAAATTGCTTTAGAGTTCGAATCGTGAAAACGTGATTTAGTGGTTCGTTTTTGATAAATCAACTTAGGAATAACATATATCTCTTTTAAATATGTTCCGAAAAATTACCGGTTACGCGGTAATCGCTTTTATGTGACAATAAAAGACCAAAAGTCAAAAAGTCGAGTCAGACCCTAAAAGTCAAAGAGTAAAATCGTCATTCAAAATTTCGAATATTCTCGGATGTTACAAATACACACACACTCTCATTTTATAAGGTGAAATCAAACAAAAACTCCCTTTTTGCTCACTATAAGCCCACGGCTCAACACTAAGCCACACAAACAATTCACACAATTTCATTTACCTCATTTACCAGTAATCCCACACTATATCTAAGATATTCCAAAGAGGTTTAAAGGCTTGGATAAGCCTTTACAAGGATTAAGCAAGGAAAAGGAAGGATTAGGGTTTTGTGGTTAATTAGGGTTTTCTAATTGTGGAAGCTAGGGTTTATTATCTAAACAAGGGTTTAGAAGTTGTTACTTTTCATCCTACTACACCTCAAGGTTATCTAAAAACCCTACATCATTTACTTTCATGATTTCATATGTATATAATGTTTATATGGCTCATCACCATTTAGGACACTTTTAAACATGTAAAATGGACTTGTACTTATAATCATGGTTTTGTATACTTTTACATATGTTATGTTGTTGGTAATATCATGTTATAATGGGAAAATAAGTGTTGTACCATGGTGGTTTAAGTGTATAAAAGAGTATGTATAAACTAGTAAGTAAAAGTTACTTAGGAAAGTTTATGAGTTAAAAGTTTGTTAAGGACTTGTTACCATGGACTCTTGGACATATGATGGACTAATGAACATTATAATGTATAAGACATATGAGAGATAAGGTTATAGAGGACTTGTGGTAATTTACTAAGTTGAAAAGTACATAAAACAAGTTATATAAATAAGTATACATATTGATTACAAAGGAGCTGTTTTGGTTCGTGTTTTGTAACAGCCATATTATGTTTTATAAAGATAGTACACCTCATGACGATTCCAAATATGTAAAGAACTCGAAAAACCGCCTTATAACGAAAAAGATACGGCAAATATACGTTTTACGTTAATACCGGGTTTATAAAAATAAATTTTATAAAAACAAGTTATCAAATACTTCTGATATAAAAGGTTTATTATTTCTAACAGGTTGTACATATTTTTGGGATTCCAAAACAATAATAATCGTAATTTTTTAATAAAAAAACGAAAGTGTTTTGAATTACGTAGTTTATATACTAAAATGTATAAACGACTTTTATTAAAAAACTATTTTTATAAAATGTACTGTTCATCTCAGATATGAACATTTTTATAACATCATTAATATGATAGGACTTTTAATAACAAAGACGTGCTCAAAAGAATCACTAAAAACGGAGCTATAACGAATAAAATAAGACATTTACGGGTTTTACGATAACTAAATCTATAAAAATAAATTTATAAACTGTCATAAACAGTAAAAATTACTATTTGCCAGTAGGTCAAAAATATGAAAATGTAATATTTTGATAACTCGTCTTAATACGAAAGCGTGGACATAAGAAACGTAAGAAACGGGCTTAAAACGATAAAGTTACATCGTTTTTACTAATGAAATATTTATAAACATTTTAACTTTATAAATACAATTTTACAAAAATGCAATTAGATGGTTATGTAGCTATATAGAATTATATATGGTAGTAGTTATTCAAAGTGCTTAGTGCTTATACGACCTATATTGGATTAGGTTGCATTCGATCATTATCGTGACACATTTTCTGTGATATACTTGATATTCATTTACTCAAGGTGAGTTCATAGCCCCACATTTTACATTTTAATGATTACAAGTTATGGGGTGAGAAACATATGCATGTTTTACAATTGGACGCAAGTGGACATTTCACATTTACAATTACGTGTTGCCTAAGTAGCGATAACACTCCTAGCCCATTATCATGAACTGTCAATTACTGTTGTGAGCGCGAATGTTATAAATAGATCTATTTGGGATTGACATCCCCGTTCGGGTGAGTCATACTCACTGTGTCAGTGTTTTGGACAACGAACGTATACCATGTCGAACATAGGATGTTGCGGGTTAGAACATCATCACGGGCAATGTTGGCAATTTATATTGCATTTCATATATGTCGAGCTTCAGTGTCATGAGCTTAGGAAAACATAATTACATTTTATGATGTTTGCATATGTTGCATTATCTTGAGGGGGAAATCTTGCGGTCCTACATTATACTTTTATAAACCTATGAATTCACTCAACAATATGTTGACGTTTTAAAGCAATATTTTTCAGGAGGACAATAAGCACAGGGTGCAAGGGATACATTGGTGGTTTTATATTTTGGATGTCACGTGCGTGAAGATTTGGTTGCATTTCATTTTAGGATATTTGTTATGAACTAGTATCTTTGTATTTTAGAAACAATGAACAAGTAAAGCTTCGGGATTTTATAACAAACGCTTTGTTAAATCCAATGTATCAGTTTTAAACGACTTTTTAGGTCGTTCTTATATTATCTTGTGTTATTGATCTATGAAGTACCACCCCCAACCCATATTCCGCTAAGACCCAATTTGGGGGTGTTACAATTACTTTCACTTGATATACTTTTGCCATCAATCAGATTTCCCCTGTTAAGGTGAGTTCATATCCTCGTATTTTAAATCTTCTAATGTTTTCATAAACCCGCGAGGGGGATACATGCTATAAACCATGAATACGAGTATTTTTCCAACTGTATGCTATCCTCATATATTATTGCCTAAGTCCTTACTTTTGCCATTAAGACCCCACTATCATGAACCGTTAATTACTTTTCGGAGTAAGTGCAAATGCTGTGAATCGATCTATTTGGGACTGAGCTTCCCCATTGGTGTACCTATACTTTTTGGTAACCAAACGCACTTCATTTGAATCACTATGCGGGTGTTTGGCAAAGGCACCCGTTGGGGCAACTTCTTGTAATTATTGATTATCTCAAGGTCTCGGTGTCATGAGCTTAGGGCAATAATACTGTTTTCTATAATAATTGTACTCATTGCAATTATTACACTTATGAGTGTATAACAACGTAACCCACTATTAAACTTGTATTCAAACTGTTTACCATAAACCTATGAATTTCACTCAACCATTGTGTTGACCTTTTTAGCATGTTTATCTCAGGTAATTGAGCAACTTATGGCACGGAGTGGCATGGACTTAAAGATGGCTAAACTGTTATCATTCAAACTTTATGTTTTCATGTAGATTTTGGGACCTCTGTTTGTAAAAACTCTGATGAAATAATGAATGATAACTTATCTTTTAAAAACGTTTATTTTGAGTCG
>BQNB010155310.1:0-12199 GCA_026074375.1 Tanacetum coccineum
CAATGCATTTTTCGTTTGTTTTTAGGTCTTTTAAGCACATTTTCTTAGGTAAAAGGTATGTGTAATTAAGCACATACCATATATCATTCTTAAGACTTAGGCAGTACTTCTTCCTAAGACCTAGATACGAACAATCCTGTCATGATTAATGCATCCGCATAAAGCATCCATTAGTCTAAATATAATCTATCATAAAGAATTAAAGCAGTGGTGATCCTGTTAATACCCTAGCCCATCGAGACTTTACCCACTTATTGCTTGATGTTGTTAATGTCACCGTAGTCACACCCTTATCAATACCAATTAATTATGAACATTGTGGATTTGTGGTTGAACAATTATCGGGTCACCTGCCGGTCCAACTAAGCTCATAATCAAAGGGTAAGGACAGGGTGTCATTTGTGATCCTATTGGTCCGGGCATACAAAACACAACATGGAGAGCTATCCCAGCATCTAGATTACCGGTTAAGTCTCATTAGACCTAGTTGAATGATAGGTCGCATGTACAAGCACATAAACAAATATAAGGCAATAATCATAATTAAACAACAACGATAAATTAAGCAAGCCGGATTAAAACAAACCAAACATTATAATCTTCATTAACATGGCTAATACTTGAGGGTATTAGCCCACAATCATTGTAATTTTACAAGTGTGATCAAACAATTAAAAACCGAATGATTAAGAAAGTAAGAATTACACGATGTCTTCTATGGAATTATGAATGGTGCTTGACCTTGGCTGCTCCTTTTCTCTTGGAAAAATCGACTTCAGAGTGTATGGTATGAAGAATGTAATTTTTGCACATCGAAACTCGTTTTTGAGTCCAGTATTTATAGTGTCTGAAAAATGCCTCGATACGTTGTATAGAGAGAGGTGAATACAACGTATAGGGTTAATTTCCTTGGAGTCCGCGATAAGATCAAATCAATCAAGATTAATTACCATCAATCACATTAACTGCATATCTTTAACCGATGACCAGCTATACGCCGTATATATGAACAGTGATACGCCGAATTGGGAATTGATTTTTTTATGCGTATTCTTGTGATGAGCTGGCGCTGATACACCGTATCTTCTTTGCTGGATATGACGTATGGAGTCAGATAAGTGTTTTCTTCAAATGTCTTTGTTTTAGCTCCAAATTTGCGCCTTTTAGCATAGTCTTCACAAATTACTCCATAATTACTGTAATCATAAACTTTAAGCAATTAAGTACCAATATCTTGCAATAATTAAATAAAAGTGGGTAAAATGTATGGGATAAATGATGGTAAAATGTAACGTTATTTGATGTTATCAAATATCCCCCCACTTGAATCCTACTTGTCCTTAAGTAGACTTTAGAAAGGGTTTTGAAAATGTATCCTAACCGAGGTTAAGGATTTTTCCGTTAAGCATTTTTTTCGTTCTAACCACCTGTACAAAACCAAGCACCTCACGAAATATGGGAATGAAAACACTCAGATCACTCAACTAATCTAGGGTGTAACATTTAAGTAGTACGCTCATTTGCTCTGTCGTGATTAGCTTCGTATCATAGGCTTGGCAAGGATACACATCTCCACCTCTAGAGCTAAGGAGTAACAAGTCAAAAGATAAATTGGGTATTTATAAATAGGCTTGGGTTTAATCATTCCTTAATCTTTTAGGATGAAGAATGATATAGGGTATGGAGCTTCTGACTTTCACCGAAGGTCATCATCCAACAAGGCAGCTGAGACATGCATACACGGTCGTAACGACAGAATAGACATCCATGCTCGTACACATCCTCATTCAAGTAGATCCCAAGGTTAGTTATCAGGAAAGGAAAGTAAATGGTTGTTTAAATAGACTAAAGCCAACAAATAAGGTACGTAGTTGCTAGTAACTTTCCTGACCGTTCCATGACAAAGACTTGAACACAAAAACAAACACCTCGATCATAGAAATGACAGAGACAACCTAAGTTGACGTTCCCATAACGGTCAACTTCCCTTACATCCTGAAACTTTACATACTTTACAAGATAAGTGGTGATATCGGCCACTTTTTACAATACTCTACATCGTTGAATTTTTTGTACGTATCAACGAATAATCGATCTATTTCAAATAATCTCATCGGTATAGGCTCAATGAACCGACTATCTTTCTTTCAACTATTGTTTTTTTGCAACAATACATCATAAATCTCAGTGTAATTTCACCGTCTTCACTATCATCATTCGTCCGACTAATTTTTCCTTTGAACTTTTCTTCTTCGGACATAATACATAATCGCGAAAGTAGCAAAAATACACGAGCTACAAATATTCCCATTGCATTGTGCAATTTTCCCGACCATTACAGAGATAGAAAATTTTCACTTTGACGCAGGAACTACAAAACTTTACACGAAAGCAACTAGCAACTTTGATTAAAATAGGCTTAATCTACACGGTAGGTAAGGTGCAAAGGTGTAACGAAACATATAATATGGTGTAGAAAAATAAAAAAATGGCTCAATAGGTTGTTCTAGAGGATTTTGCTCTAAAAATGAGACTAATATACGGTTACACGGGATTTAACTAACCAGGGTAGTTAGTTAATTTTACGACATGTAGGCTATTTGGTTTAATCCTAGAAATTTATCAGTTGAACATGTTCCTCCATCAAAATCCATAATACTAATCATAACGGTCTCGAGTGATAAACTAGGCTAAGTTCTAAAGTCCACTACATCACCAACACACTTATAATTTTGTGGAATTTTTGGTAAATAGTTGGAAACGGAATAGGCTTAATCCTCACAATATGTATCCAGGAGGTTATAGTGCGCTAGTAATTAACTGAGTGATATTTACAATAAGCATGCTAAAAAATTTAAATTGGCTTATTTTAAGCACTATATAGGAATAAAATTATATTGCATTTTATTTTGTAAAAGAAGACAAGTACGTTCTAATTCTCCAACCCCCTACTTAAATTATAAAACGTCCTCGTTGTATAGATAAAACTATTAAATAATAAGGGAAATAAAAGAATTAGAACGAGAAAATCCCGATGTTTTTGCTCTTAGATAATTCTACCAAGAATGAGTTTCTTGAGCAAAAAGTGTGTTGACTAGGGCTTCAGTATGCCCGGATGAGTTCAATACATTTCCTTTTTAGAATATACCATATCATAGTTTCAGCAAAGTCCTACATAAAAGATTAGAAGACAAGTGCAATTTCTATCTTGCTACAATGGTACAAGAAAACAATTAAACACACGACTCTATAGGGATCAATACGCCATATCCGAAACCCTAGGATACGCCGTATGGTTCCTGTAAAAAATATTACTGGAAATTAAATATTAAGTTTTAAAAACTGATAACGTCCCGAAGGTCAATACACCGTATCCATGGGGTTTGGATACGGCGTATAACAAGTCTAAGGTAAGACTGACGCGATAACGAGAAAGAAAATTCCGGGTTTGTTCCCGACAAGCACTTTTGTTTACAGAAAAGTCTTTAAGTTTGACTTTCCCAATTTAATCACATCCTTATAAAATAATTGAGGGTCGAACGGGATGCCAAATGGCACATATAAATTCTTGATAAGATTTATTCGCATCCCATTGATTAGATATTTACAAGTCATGATATTAGCATTTAATCCCTTGATAAAAATTTTAGTTTTGAAAAATTTATTAGATTTATCATGACTTGTTTCCAAAAGCTTATTTGACCCTTGTGCATCGAAATTTATTACATTAGGTAATGGTATGACAGACATATCCCCCGAAGGCTGTCTGATATTGACTTTATCATTATCCTTGTCCTTATCCGATTTCGAATCATCGGGATCAATTACGTTATAAGGAAATAGATCATTAAAGTATAAAACGTTTTGTTCCTCTTTAGCACATTCAAACAATGATGTTTCATTTTTTAAATCAAATTCATCGATATGTTGAGGACATACAATAGGTTCAATTAAAAAAAATAGATTTAGACGTTAGAGCATCATTGTAAACTATGGCCAGAAATTCATTCTCAAAATCTTTAAAGAAGTCTAAATTATTAGAATAACTGACCTCAGGCTCGGGTGACGGAAATGAAGGCATATTGACTTTATCATTATCATTTCTGAAAGAAAATAAATTTTCGTCATGAATTAGCGTGTAATCTTCATCATCAGATTCGTCAAACGATATCTAAAAGGTCAATTTTAATTTCGTAAGAGGACTACCGTGGCTCATAGAGGGCGTTACTTTTAGATGTAAACGGCGTCATCCAAGACTATAGCTGGGATTCAATATTCAACAGATCTGAGGTCGTGAACATCATCATCATACCAGATCTTACCATACGTAGCAGTCTCCCAGTTATACACCTTAACATTCCTACGAGCTTTTTCTTCCTCAAGCCTGATGTATTCTTCGATAGTAATGTTGGGGTCTCGTCTATATTTACTTGTAATAAATTTGCTAGGAAAGAAAACTGTGAAATAGCTTAATACGCCGTATTCAGTAAATTGAATACGTTGTATTGATGAGAGTCGAATACGCTGTATTGGTTTGAAAAAATTTATACATCGTATTCAAGAAGATGAATACGCCGTATTGAGTATTCGACTCAGAAAGTTACAGTAGACTATAACAATGCACACAAACACACAATATGCAAAATATACAATGCAGGAAATTAAACACACAAACAAACACACAATTATGCAATTTAAACTAAACTAAAACACTAATAAATAAGAATTAAATAGCTTCACTCCCCGACAACGGCGCCAAAAACTTGATGTCCTGTCGTGTAGGGTGAATTAGTTGATTATCAAGTTTTAAATTTATATTTAGCCAACAAACCAAAAACAACACTTTAACAAGCAGTGTACCCGATCAAGATGGAGTTTGCAGTAAGTAGGGTGTCGAACACTAAGAGTGGAACATTAATCCTATATTCTATCAGTATTTTAATTAGTCTATTTACTAGTTAAACGTATCCTATATACGTTCTCTAATGATATAGGGGGTTTTCAGCCTAAGAGACTGGCATAGGTTTGGTGGAAACAAATATCAATTCAATACATAATAAACACAAAAGAAGAAAATCAGAAGATAGAAAAGCGGTACAAGCCAAATGATAGAAAATTGTATTAGCCATATTGGAATCCAGTTCAATGTCCGTTTGTTTGTTTTAGTGCAATGATTTACTTATCTCGAAGTGGCATATCAATCTTATGAATATGCGGGACATCATCCAAAGGACCTAACACGATTAATCATGTCCATAACTAACATGCATCCGCATCAAGCATCCCCCCCCTTTAGTTTAATTATAAATCTGTCTTAGGGAATCAAGCAGTGTTGATCCCTGATAAAAACCCTAGCTCAACGGGAACTTTACCACATATTGTTTGATAGTGTTTCATATACTTGTAGTCCACTATTCAAATCTTTATCAGTTAATTAAGAGCATGATTGCTGAAACATAAACGGGTCACCTACCGGTCCAACTAAGCTCATAATTTAAAAACAAAGATAGAACATTATTTGTGATCCTATTGTTCCAGTAATATTAAACATGATATGGAGAGCTATCCGGTATCTAGATTACTTGGTCCGTATCACTAGATCCAGTTGAATGATAGGTCGCATATTCAAACACATAAACAAGTATGAGGTGATAAACATAATTAAACAATCAACGATAAATTAAGAAATCGATTTTAAAACAAACCAAACATTGAACTTTCATTAAGATGGCTAATACCCGAGTGTATTAGTCCACAACCATTGTAATTATATAAGCATAATCAAAACAATTAACATCGAACGAATTAAGAGAGTAAAAATTACACATGTCTTTCTAGGATTCGAGATCAATTTCTGACTTTGGTGGCTAATCTTCTCTTCTAAAATTCGTCTTTAATGAGTATGGTATAAAGAATATGATATTGCACACTGAAAACTCGTTTTTAAGTCTTCTATTTATAGTATCTGAAAAAGACTCTATACGTCGTATCTGGCAAGGTCGATATAGAGTATTGGGTTGGATTCCTTGGAGTGCGCGCTACGTTAAAATCAATCAGTGATATCATTCCCAATTTGCTTGATTTACTGTTTCTTCGAATAGTTATCTTCATGGATACGGCGTATGTAGACAAAAGGATAACGCCGTATTGGGAATTGGTCAAACGCGTTTTCTTGTGAAGTTTTGGTGCGGATACGTCGTATCTCTTTTGTTGGATACGGCGTATTGGTCAGTAATCAGCATTCTTCAAAAAATTTGTTTTAGCTCCAAATTATGCGCCTTTTAGCTTGTCTTCACAAAACACTCCTGAATTACTGCATTTATCAACTAAGCAATTAAGTACCAAATAATGAAATAATATATAAAAGTGGCCAAACAGATGGATAAATGATATAATAAAGTGATGTTAATTGATGTCATCAATGGATAGTGAGTATATGAGAATCACCCCAGTACAAGCATCTTCTCTAATCATGTAAACACGACCTAGCATACCCGCTAGTCAATCACCCTACCCTAGCATCCCCGCTAGTCAGGAAGCAAAATATGTCACTTACGCACCTAAAGGGCCTACCAGCTGGAGCACTATATTAGGGCAGGATCACAAATAGGCATGGCAAATCCTTGCCAATCACCCTTGCCATGCCAAACACAGTACACGCAAGTAAAATCACAACCCTTGTATGCCAAACATAGTACATGCAAGTAAAGTTACATCACATATATTCACATAGCATCATAAGCACATCATTGTCCCAAAAACAAAACCATGTTTCGCACAGTCAAATTTCAAAACAGTTCAAAACAAATTTGAGTATCACTTTCTCCCAACAGAAAAACAGTAGAAAAATGGGGCTACGAGAACTCACCTCAAGCAAGTCTTAAGCAACCAATCTCAATCACACAAGCAAATGCAATGACGTCCGCACACGACCTAGTCCAGTTAATGTCCCATTAAATCATTTATTTCCGAAACAATCTTCACGTTTGATGCATAGAGGCTAGATGTGTTGTACAATTACCCTTAACAATTTAGTGGTGTGATGGTTGACGTCTCATCCTAAAATATCTTATCAATCCGATATCTCATCGATACATACTAATACTATTAAAGAAAATAGCTAAGTAATATAAGTAAGTATTTATAATAAATAATTATAAATAGTATCTCGATAAGTCCATTCGTACTCTTAGTCATTACCAAAAATAATCACATGAATATGGTTGAAAAGAAACGTTTATTCATAATAAACATATTAGAGAAGTTTCGAGAAAAAATATATTTTTCGTCTTTTAGTGAATTTATTAAATAAATAAAATAATAAAATAATATTTTATTAATTAAAACCAAAAATCATGTTCTTAAGTAAAATTTTCTAAGTATAAACTTTTTACGAAATTTCGACATGACTCGTAACGTAAATTAGAACGTTTCCAACGGTTTAACCTTTATTTCAAACATTTTTCAAACTTTCGACACTTTTTCGACAAAATTCCAAAAATCGCATATCTTTAAGTTTACTAAAAAAAAACGTTTTTCCCAAAATAACGTTCAATATTACTTCGTAAATACATTTCACTTTCAAAAATCCGTCAAAAACTCTTAAAATGACTAAATATCGCTTATTGGGCTTTAAGGCCCAACAAGGGTCCATTAAGGTATTTATAAGTCCAAAACACGTTCTAAACCCAAAACTAAGGTCCATTTATATACATAAGCTCATACTAATAAGTAGAAAATAACTCAGACCATAATAAGCCATCAAATAAGCCACGACTTATTTGTGCCTGATGGGCCGTGAGCCTAAGAGCTCTAAAAATCAAGTCCGTAAGCTAAAAAATAAGCTAGTACACTACGTATAGTATTTAGTTTAACTACCATAAGCTATAAAAATAGTCCACGAATATACGCCATACCACGTAAATAATCAAAATCACTTTCCTTGTGATTTTAAAATAAGACGTGAGCATATAAGCTCAAAATAAGCCATAAAGTGCTTAAAAATAAGCCCAAATAATCTATACAAGCTAATATCCAAAATAAGCTATCTAGTAATATATGTTATTCAACCATCACGACCATAACATCAAAACTACAAAAACCTCTTTGTTTCTTTTTATGTTCGACGCAACCAAACGCACCCTTTATCTATTTCGTTTCCAAAAATCGATTTTTATGACAATCAACTTGTACAACTAATATTTATGCATCAATATAAACCCAAAAGGACAAACATAGTTTAAATTTGGAAACTTACAAGAAAATCTTCAAAAATGTAGATTTTGACATGAACCGAACAACCTATGCGTTGTTTAAATAAATACCCAAATACTCGTATCAACCCGGAATATCACGTTCTTGATCAAAGTTGGAAATTGTATGGTGGTTTGTGTCGTTTGGGTGTCAAGACGAACACACACGACACGCACAACAAATATAAATAAAAGTAACACATATAATATGTGCGTGTGTTTGTGTTTTGTTTTTTTGAAAATAAAAAAGGATTATGAGAAATAGGGAATGGAAAGCATCTTATGTACAATCTTAGGACAAGGTTAGCTAAAATCTTGCCTCCTTGTCCCCTTAGGCTACACGATTAAGATAAGCATCCTAGGAGGGGTTTCGGGTCTTTCTTTTCGTGTCGGGATCACTTAAAAACTCAATAACTCGATCGTAAAATATTTTCCAAAGTTAATTAGCATTTTTATTCACCTTAAAAATACGTTTCCATTAACCTAGAGTATTTACACGACATATTTACACTTTAAACCTTTCAAAACTCATTGAACTTAACGGACGTGTCAGGACTCGTTTTTTGGCATTTCTTAAATTTCGCGTTAACTAACATAATAGTAACCTCTAAAAAGGACTATTATTCACAATAAACCATAAATTACCAAAATTATCTTAAAATCACCACCATCAACAAGGTACAAAATCTGAATAACTGAAAAACGTCAAATAGCCAAAGGACTAAAAATGAAATATTCAAAACACAAAAGGGGTAAAGGTTACACTAAACTACTTTGGTAGAAACATATATGGTAAACGAACATATTTACTTAATCATGAACTACTCCTCAGTTTGCTTCTCCTAATCCTATTGCCTTTTTACCCTTGTGATGATCTGTGTAAGTATTTCCTATGTCATGAACAGATTACACGAATCAGCCATCTATGTAATATTATTTAAGGAAACGAAGCACAGTAAGGTAGTATGAATATATTTACAGTAGGCCCTAAGAGTACATTACATGCATTTAAAACCCTTAAGAGGATCAAACCCATATTAGGGTAAGGTAAGTATGAAGACTGTTACCGATCGGAATCTTTCTCTACACACTTCGCATTCCCTCGACGTCTATGCTAATGTAATATTTTATAGCCAGTTTTCTAGAGCCTAACGCGCACATCCATCCCAAGAAGCAACATTAAAAGGATCTACAAACCAAGTTTCATGTAATCATAAGTAAATACTAATGGATCTAGCCTAGCGTGTTAAATAAAAGAGAAGAACAATAATCAATCACACAACCCATAGACATATTGAATGATTAAGGATAAATAAACTTCACTTGATTAGAACATGTATTTAAGGCTGATACAATAGGGTTTTAATACCCTAAAATGCCTAAAAAGCTGCTACAAATAGTGATAACATGAAATATCTAATACTTTTTCATATCAAATTTCCATGTTTATTGCCTTGCTTTATATCAAATTTATATGAATTCGATACTTAATTCATTTATTTTGCGAATTCAGGAAATTTAGGCATTGGAACGGAAAGGATGCGGAAAATGGACTAATTACATCAAAATCCACATTAAGGAAGAATTACGACGTAATTAGACCATATAGATTACGCAGTAATATTGTTACATGTGAAATAATACTTGTGAAGAAATTACGGCGTAACGTTCCGTACTGTTTTTCCGTTAGGGGAAAATGATACTCAAATGTGTTTTGAATTGTTTTGAAATTTGACTGTGCGAAACGTGGTTTTGTTTTTGGGACAATTATGTGCTTATGATTGCTATGTGAATATATATGATGTGATTTTACTTGCGTGTACTGTGTTTGGCACGACAAGAGTTTTGGTTTTACTTGCGTGTATTGTGTTTGGCACGGCAAGGGTTTTGTTTTTACTTGCATGTACTGTGTGTGGCATGTAAGGGTTTGGGTCCTGCCCTAATATAGTGCTCTAGCTGGTATGCCCTTTAGGTGCGTAAGTGACATATTTGCTACCTGACTAGTAGTAATGCTAGGGCATGGTTTAACTAGCGGGTAAGCTAGGTCGAGTTTACATGATTAGCGAGCATGCTAAGTCATGGGTGACTCTCATATATTCACTATCATATTGCACTATTGTCTACTGTTTTGAGATATCGACACACCTTTTGGGTTTAAGGTCAAACCTACGAGCTCACCAACATTATTGTTGACATTTTCGAGTATCATTTTCAGGTGAAGTGAAAGATGAATAGTTGGTGATATGTGATAGCAGGCTTAGGAGTATCTCGTATGGATTTTTCATGTGAAGCCTTGCTTGTTTATTTGTTTAGCTAATAGTATTTGGATGTTTTGATTTAATCTTGGATTTGGACCCCTGTGTGGGCATTTGAAATTTGTAAGAGATTTTGGATTTAGTTATGATTTGGGACATCACTCGAGGTTGTTCGAGGTAAATGGTCTTCGTAACACTTGAAGTTTATGCATTGTAATATTCTCTATATTGTATCATGTGTTATGATTGATCATTATGTTGCATTCCTGAGTTTTCGCCATTGTCGGGGTGTGACAGGTTTAAGGTTTAGGGTTTTAGGTATATGGTTTAATGGTTAAGGGTTTAAGGTTTTTGGTATATATTTTAAAGTTTATGTATATATCACTTGTGATATTATACCTAGTGGTTAGAGATTTATGGTTTTTAGTAAATGGTTTAGTGGTTAGGGGTTTAGGGTTTTTGGTATATACTTTGAAGTTTATGTATATATATCACTTGTGATATTATACCTAATGGTTAAGGGTTTAGGGTTTTTGTATAGGGTTTAGTGGTTAGGGTTTAGGGTTTTTGGTATAGGGTTTAGTGGTTAGGGGTTTAGGGTTTTGATATAGGGTTTAGTGGTTAGAGAGGGGGTTTAGGATTTTTGGTATCGGGTTTAGCGGTTAGTGGTTAGGGTTTTGATATAGCGTTTAGTGGTTAGTTGTTTAAGGTTTTTGGTATAGGGTTTAGTGGTTAGAGGTTTAGGGTTTTTGGTATAGGTTTTAAAGTTTATGTATACATCACTTGTGATATTATACGTAGTGGTTAAGGGTTTAGGGTTTTTGTATATGGTTTACTGGTTAGGGGTTTAAGGTTTTTGTTAGTCCCACTTGAATGGATCTTGAATTCCTTAGCTTGTGTAAGGTTTAGTTATGCAAGATAAATCCTACACAACTATGGTAGAAACTTTGTAAAATATATCAAAGATTATGCGAAATCTAATGTTTGATCAATAAGAAGAATATGCAATAGAACAGTAATTCTAATGAACACACGTATTAACAAACAAATCTTCAATATATTAATACGAATACTCTAACTAGTATTAGGGTTACAAAACCTTAAAGCTATAAACAACTCTATGAATGACTCGTTTTTTATACATAGAACTCTATGCCCTAGATCCTCCTTTTATACACCAAGGAGTCCTAGTCGATTTACAATATATTCCTAAAACATAGAATATTCTCAAAGATCTATTCTATAAATAACAATCCTTATCTCATAAGTAATCTTGATCTTCAAGCAGTCCTTATCTTTTCTCTGAGCAGTCTTTATCCTTTCTCTAATAGTAGAAAATCTTCTAGCAGTCTTAATCTTTTCAACAGTTGTAACTTTGTAATAGCAGCATTAACTCTGAACACTGAAAGTAGTAACTTATACACCAGCAACATTAACTGTGTACAAGCAATAGTAACTACTTAGAATATTGTCTTTAGTCTTCACCAGCAGTACTAATTTTACTCTAGCAGTACTAACATATACTAGCAGTAGTAACCACTGGTACAAAAAGTGGTATTGATTACTCCAAAAATGTGTGACAATATGCATATAGTCACAAAAGTTTTTTTTATGTTTGTCACCAAAGATCGCGCCACCGTAGGTGTCCTACGGTGACATTGTTGAGTTCGTGGCCTTTTTCATTGAAAAAGA
>BQNB010155311.1:0-15410 GCA_026074375.1 Tanacetum coccineum
TTATATTTTATTTTTATAAAAAGGTTTTATTACATTTGTAAAAATGTAAAGTTTAAGACAAAAAGGTATATCTTTTATCACTACTCACGTTTAATTATTTGTTTATACATACCTTAAGTAATTTACATTGAAATGGAAATTTACGACTAGAAACGTGTACACGTGATAACATCAAATATTTAATACTTTTTTATTAAAAAATACCCCCTATATTACCTGCAAATATTTCACTAACACTCAAAAACAAGATATTTTCTATCATTTTGTAGTTTTGAGGTGAAATGCAGGAAAGTGACAAGAAACAAGGGAAAAAGGACTCAAAGTGTAAATATTTGAAGAATGTTATGGCGTAACACTAAAAATGGTTACACTGTAACATAAATTAAGCAAGTACGAAGATCAAGGACAAGGTTACGGCGTAAACAAGAATTTGGAAGGAAATCTTACCCAAGATAGGGTTACGGCGTAACACCCCTTATGGTTACGCCGTAACCATGAAGATCTACAAATATGGAAGGAAGATCACGTACTTATGGACAATATTTGAAGGTTACGGCGTAACACCATATCTGGTTACGCCGTAACAACTGCTTAAATATGGAATGTCGTGTAAGAAGGTTACGGCGTAACACATTTATCAGTTACGCCGTAACAGGTTCGATACCTATAAATAGAGGCCTCATTCAAGCTATTCCGACATCACTTCCTCCACAGCCAATTAGAGAGGCGACAAAGGCTTCCAACCTTCAAAGAATTCCACCTGGAGTCCAAGGGAGATCACACTTTATTTACTTTTTGTATTTAATCATTCAAATACGAATACTGTAAGAATTATGAGCTTTCAATCTATGATTACTTCTATTTCTTGTTGTGTTTCCGTTACCATGAGCGGCTAAGCACTTAAAGTGTTGGCCTAGTTATGTAATTACTGTTGTTATGATGTTTGTTTCCTGTTAGATTATGGTTTCGTTAGATATTCCTTGACTATCGTGTAACCCTGGGTTTTGGTAGTACGGGTGGTTTGGACCTGGCTTGCCCCATTATTAGATTATCTAGTCAATATGGGATCCATCGGGTACTAGGAAGGATCACTAACTCCTTACCTAGTGTAGGAACTAACCGGTCATCGCGCTTATCACTCAATATACTTAAAAAGCACAGGAACTCTTTCAGAGAGGGTTAATAATCTTTATAGGTTATTAGATATGTTTTGGGAATAGTTGGGATTAATCACTACAACCTGGATATCCTACCTCCTATACGATTTGGACTGAGTCGGAATCGCGGGAAGTATAGGATAGACTATATATGCATATTCAAGTCTATCGACCTTAGAAACCACTAATGAAACCATAGTTTAACATTGCACAGGAAAACGTTTTCATAACAGTAGTAATGAAGTAACTAGGTTAGCATGTTTTCTCTCTTGATATCTCCAACTCTTTTAATTTTCAGTAATTTATTTTATTGTTATTTATTTCAAATCAATTCAAAAACCATTTTCTAAACGTGACATTTCAAATTAAAACTAATTACAACTTAGCTCTTGGGACGACCTCGGATTTACCATTCTATACTACCCACGATCGGGTTCTCTGCCCGTTAGTGCGTTGTCAGGTAGATCGAGTTTTATAAATTTAAAACTTGGTAAAAATATATTTTAAAATAAAATACGCATCAAGTTTTTGGCGCCGCTGCCGGGGAGCTAAAAATTAGAATTAATTTGATTATTTCATTATTTCTCTTCTTTTTCTAAACTCTATATCTGCAGGAACTATGGCAGGAGTAGATGTAGATACTCTCACCATGGAACAATACTTAGCATTGCCACGAGAAAACCAGGCACCGGGCGTAGTTAAACACGAAATCAGAGGGAATGTCAATTTTAAAATCAAGAGTCAATTCATGCACGAATTTAGGGAAGACACTTTTTCTAGAAACAAAGACGAGAATGCTCACTATCACATTGATCGGGTCCTCAGCATCGTTGGCTTATTCAACATTCCTGGAGTTTTTAAAGATGCAGTCATGCTCTGAGTTTTTCCTTTTACTCTTACCGGATCCACAAAGCGATGGGTGGACAGACTAGCCCCAGGAACTATCAATACCTGGGAGCTCCTCAAAAAGGCCTTTATCCAAAGGTATTACCCACCTTCCATGACCGCGAAGCAGCTTGAAGCTGAAGCATCTTGAAAAATTTCAACAACTTCAAGCAAGAAGGAGACGAATCATTATACCAGGCTTGGGAGCGGTATAATGACCTGCTATACAAGTGCCCTACCCACGACATCAATAGTCCCATCAAAAGGTAAATATCTTTTAATAATGGGTTTATCACTAAGAAACCTCAACTGCTTGTATATCGCCGGGACCTTATCCCTGGATAGATACCAACCCAAGCTCTCACAGCAATTCAGGAACCATGGCTGATCATTCTCAAAATGGCACGACAAAACCAATGATGACTAGCTACATGGTAAATAAGTTGACAACCGGGATAGACTGAAGAAGCTAAGGAAAGTGTTCATGCAAACCAGTTTGGATGCCAAAAATTTGCAAAGGACCTCACCTCGTACAAGGATCTGTCCTCTCAACGAGAATGTAAAACAAGTAGAAAGAATCAAATATGGAGAATTTGGATTGAACAATGCCTTTTTAACGGAGCAATGGAAGGAAAGTTTCA
This sequence comes from Tanacetum coccineum, assembly GCA_026074375.1. Taxonomy (NCBI): domain Eukaryota; kingdom Viridiplantae; phylum Streptophyta; class Magnoliopsida; order Asterales; family Asteraceae; genus Tanacetum; species Tanacetum coccineum. The sequence continues at coordinate 2,684 of BQNB010155311.1, forward strand.
AGTAGGACCACCTGGAACAACCCTAAGATTGATAATTGACGAGCCAAATAGGGTTGGGAAAAGAGGACAAAGCTTAAAGAACTATTACTAAGCATCAAGAGGAAGCGCACAACGGAAGTACAAAAATAAGATGGTGTGGATAAAAAGCTTAAGAGCATGTCGAATTTAACACTAGGAACCAAAACGCCTCACTTAAAAACCTAGAAACCCCATACCAGCACTAACAAATAAATTCGTTCTAGGAAGGAAGAATCTGAATAAGCAAAGGTAGTAACTGTTGGACATGAAGGACCTAGCTCTCCTAAGAAACTTAAGAATCTCCACGGAATATCCTTCATATCTGACTCTCAGGAAGAGAACACTAATGATCTACTACATACGAAGGAATCTAATCCAGTACATTTTACGCTTCCCTGCACCATCGGTAACTTTAACTTTTATGATATGGACTTGTAGGTCCTTATCAACAGGATCTAAATGAGCCTTACACGACTTATAGTCCTTTAGATAAATCCAAAGAAACTATGAGAGACAATAACCGTGAATACAAATATTGACGCGGAATATCAATATTTATACCAAGATGAACACAAGAACAAATACTAGAATTTGCTATTACTATTACTATTTGATTGCAACTGCTCAATCAACCGATATTTTTTACAATACTATACCTACAAAAGGTTGAATTTATCTAGTTTGTAAGGGAAATTGTATTAATATAATTTAAGTAATAAAAATTAAAATATATCTGATTGGCTTTTGTTTGAAGTTTGTTCTTTTTTTTGTGTGGTTTATGAACATAGTTTATGTGATGGTGATCTTTACAATCATGTTCATCTATAAAAAAAAATAGCCCCAAAACAAGTAAGATGAGAATCATAAAAATATTTTGTTTGAAGTTTGTTCTTTTAATCTTTTGTCTGGTTTATGAACACTTTTAATTGAAGTTTGTTCTTTGAGCTGTCTAAATTATTGATTGAAAGCCAAAGTTTACTAGAAGTAACAAGTAGCATGCCAAGTATAGAACATATATCTGATTAATTTCAATTTCGTTACGTGTTTAATTATGAAACTATTTTTATTCATTTTCATGCAAGTCTTTAGGTTATCTCTAAACAAATGTCAGTTTCAAAAATTCAAAAGTCAACTCCAATTTCATATCCAATCGTATTACATTAAAAAGGCTATGGAAGTCTTCGCAGAAGTCGTGGATTGGAAGCATAAATGATAGAATGGAGGTGATCGAGTAGGCAAAAATGAAAAGAAAAAAAAAATCATTGCGGATCAAAGAGTGGGAGATAATAGGAAAAACCCAAGGTTGATCCGCGTCCCGATGAACTTTGAAAATATGGTTTTAAACTCAGCGCCCTTTATGGTCCGTGCAGTGATTCAGTATTTCAGTTCGCCTTCTGTTCTTTCAATGCTCATATGAAAAGAATGTATGGGGAGAATGAAGAACAAAATACATAGGGAAAATGAAAATGCAGATTGGAGTGACATCATTACAGGCTAAGCATTGCAAAAATAACATTAAAAGTGTGCTGAGCAAATGAGGAATTGCTGTTTGTGTGGCATGAAAGAAATTTGAGATTGTTTCAGGACTTAAAGAGGAGTGAGGAAACTCTTCTGAAAGTATTGAGAGAAGGGATTAAAAGGAAGCTTATGAGCCTTACAGTGAAGAAATCCTGAGCAGCAGTTATCCAAACACATAAGAAATGGAATATAGATATGAATGGGATTATGTGAAGAGTGAGCTGAGGTCTGGTTTAATTTAGGATGAGGCCAAGTGAGCAGTGAAAGATGAAGATACTTTGCCCTTACTAAAGTTTTATCATAACCCACTTGATGCTTAGAAAGGTTGTTATATGCCCAATTGGTGTTCGGAGTAAAAGGTTAAACATATGGCTATGTACCTGGTAACCTGGGCTATGTACCTTGGTTTTAATAACTGGAAAAGAATGCAGTTGCACGTTGTCATGAAGAAAATCTGCTGGTCTGATGGTATCTTTATGATACAAAAGGCCAAGATGTTGTTAATCTCAAGAATAGAGTAATATGGAATGATTGGTATTGATTACATAGATAGTTATGTATCTTGATAGTGAAAATCCTCTGTTTTCATTGGATAGCCCCTCATGCATAGTTTGCAGATGTCAAATATATAGTGTTTGGGGTGTTTAATGTTGACACTGTTTAGTAAGTATCATAAGGACAGTTTTCTGTGTTTGTTACTTAAAAGCATGCAAGGTCCTGTGCTGAAGGCTGTTACAGTAGTATCAACTATCAAGGTTTAAACTTGAGCTGTGCATCTGAATCGGTGTTGTGCAGAATTAAGATGGATTAGATGTGTATAAAAGTCATGTTGTATGGAATAGCTGGTATGGAAAGCTGTAGTATTGATAGTTCTACTTAGCATGGGGATGTCCATGATAGTTCCCGATGAACTCAGTGGACCTCGTGGGGACGATGGCATTAGTGAATATGGCGATAAAGTTGAAAACCGAGATTTTGGGCAGGATACGAATAAACACTACTACTTCAGTATTACTGCTTTTGATGTTGATGGAAGCAAAGGAGTTGCTAGTCATGGCGGGGGTGGCAAAGTTGGACAAGAACTAGAAGTAGTTCGAGTACCTTTGGTGGAAGAAATGCTGGCTCAAGTTGACCAGCAGAGATGGTTGTTTGTAGAAATATTTGCATCTCTCAAGAGAGGTGTGACTCTTAAGATGTTTTTACGACGTCTTTGGTCACGTTGAACCATAAGTATCCAGTTTTCATATGTATTGCAGTTTCAATGATATGATCAGGTTGGCTCAAATGTTTGTTTATGTAATAAATGGTCGTTTGATCAGTTAGATCAATATGCTTCTATTGTAGGTCGTCAACTCGTTGTTATTCATAGTCTAAAATGCAAGATGGCATATAATATTTTCACACGGGTTTTCTAGCCTTTTTTTCATCAAACTCTCATAAAAATCCATGTAAATATATGGTAAGTGAAGATGTCATTATTCGATCAGACATATTAAGTATTGCATGTATTTCATCCATTTACATGCAAATCTTGTGCTTCTATGTATCAAAATTAGAAGTTTGTTTTATATATAAGCGTTTGATAACAAATTGTAGCGGTAACAAGAAGTGTGAAACAAGCATACAATCTTAAAAAGTAAGCATTATAAACTAAACGTTTTTCCGATTACCATTTCATTCAAGTGTTAAAAGAAATTGGAAGCTAAAGCCAGTAGTCAAACAAACTTTAGTTGAGATATAATCAAAAAACGCATTTGAGATGTCATATAAGAGAAACATCAAGCTGAACAAATCAAATACTGTAACTTAATTTTGTCACTTGACAAAAAATACAACAAATTAATGGGACAACAAATGCCAAAAATTATTTAAAACTGAATTAGGTTGCTTTTACATTAAAAAAGAACACACACATTTGTGTTAGCCCGTATCTTTAGTATAGATTAGTATCTTGGGCTCAAGCCCACTTCTAGAATAGTCCTAGTACTTCTATATAATATATTGTGTTTTTATGGAATGAGATAAGAGATTTACCCAACCCACATGGTATCAAGTCAAAAAACACCAATCCTCAAAACCTAAAAACACCCCACCGAAACCCTAAATCTACTTACTTCACCTTGTTTGTACGTTTTTTTAAAAGTCTGCTTACTTCACCTTGTTTGTACGTTTTTTTAAAAGTGTGCTTTGGTCACACGTTTTTCTGGTTCACATCGGGCTAAGGTCACGTTGTGCGTTAATCGTGCTCAGGTCACGAGTGTTTTATACGTGCGAAGGTCACGTTTGTTTAATTGGTTCATCCTCAGTTTTCTCTTTGGTTCGATATAAACCTTTTTCTAACCTACTGTTACTAAACAAAATCCTAAAAACCCTACTATCACTCACGTCCTAACTCACTGCACTACTATACCTAATCCCACGCATTGTTTCTTGTTGATTTACCAAGTTCGACTCTCAAGCATTCATCATGACGGGTCCTGATGTTACAACAACTACTTCCCTCTCGGTCAAGCTATCACTTGTCACTCATTGCCATCTTCTCACACGGGTTCCCGTAAAACGTGACTTTGAAGATTGGAATTATGGTTCATGGGAAATTTTCTTTTATCAACTATGCTTTAGCTATGATGTCTCAAAGTGCATTCATGACGATGCTAATGAGAACTCTTCTAGCAGTTCTACTCCTCTCACACCGGAAGAGCTAAAGGTCAACAAAATCATCCTTTCTTGGATCTTTCCACCCTCTCAGATGCGCTTCATAAACGGTTAGTGGTTGCACGACCCAAAACCGCTAAGGAGGCTCGGACTTTTATTAGTTATCTTGTGAAGGACAACAAAAGGTCTCGTACCTCGGCCTTAAAGACGGAGTTACGATCGATCAAACTTGGTGATTTAACCATGGAGGCTTATTTTCAGAAGATCGAGTCCATTATGACCATTCTAGCTAGCCTTGATTCACTAGTTAATGATGAAGATGTGGTACATTACGCGCTTGAAGGACTCCCGGAGAAGTATAATCAGGTTTGTGGCTATTGCACTACAAAAGACATTGTTTCTGGATCTTTAAAAACGGCCTGTCTTTGTTGATTACCAAAGAGACTGCGTTTGAAGTCCAAGGCTCTTTCTTTACCCATGGACTCCTCTTATCCTATGGTACTTATGGCCAACCCAGGTAATAATCGCACCTCTTCTACTACGCCTCAAGTCAAGTCTTGGAGGCCTTGTTTTAATTTTGCTAAAGGCACTTGTCGGTTTGGTGAGTCTTGTTGTTATGTGCACGATGAAAATGCTCGCTTGGGTACCATCAATAATGGGTCGAATCGGGGTCGCGGGAATGGTGATAATACTACTAATGAACTTTTAAACAAATTGATTCAACAATTGGGTAATATTACTTGTACCAGTACTGTTCCAAGTTTCACCAATAATGCTTCATCGGCTGTTGCTTTCAACACTGGCCCGTCTCACCCCTTTGGCCCATAGGGTTAAATAACTCATCTGCTGCTAACGCGTCCAAAAACAAAGAGGTAAAACCTTCCCAGTTTCCTGCTCCTATCACGAATCCTAACCTAGTGGCATACCAAGCATTTGGCCCAATTGGTCCAAGTTACTTTGCTCCACCAGCCCCTATGTATGGCCCTGCTCCAACATATATACAGGCCCAAGCCGGGCTTCCTTCGGGTCAAGCAACAATTTTACCTCATGCTTTCACTGTCGGGTCACTTCATGATCTCACCACTGGCGCATGGAATATGGATACAGGTGCGAGCTCTCACCTTAATGATTCTGTTACTAATCTAAGTGAAGTTTTTAATTCGTGTATGTATCCGTCTGTCTCGGTTGGTGACGGCCATTCCATACCCGTCACCAATACGGGCCATAGTATTTTGCCAACTTCCGTTAGACCTCTTCACCTAAATAATGTCCTTATCACTCCTCATATTGTCAAAAACTTAATATCTGTTCGTCAGTTCGTTCGTGATAATAATTGCACGATTGAATTTGACGCGTATGGTTTTTCCGTCAAAGACTTTATGACTCGTCGGGTGCTTCTCCGATGTGATAGCACGGGGGATCTTTACCCGGTCACGCATCCTTCTCCAATCCCTCATGCTATCCTCGTCAGTCAACATACGTGGCACAAATGTATTGGACATCCAGGAGGTGATGTGTTACGTCGTCTTGTTTCTAATAATGTTATTTCTTGTAATAACAAAAAACCTCCTGTTCTTTGCCATGCTTGTCAGCTTGGCAAACACGTGAGGCTTCCGTTCGTCAGTTCAAATACTGTCGTTACTTCTTGTTTTGACATTGTTCACTCGGATGTGTGGACTTCACCCATACCAAGTCTCTCAGGGTTTAAATACTATGTTTTGTTTTTAGATCACTATTCGCAGTTTGTTTGGGTTTATCCTTTGCTTAATAAATCTAATGTTTGGTCTAAGTTTGTTTTGTTTCGTACCTATGTTCGTACTCAGTTCAAGTGTGAAATTCGTTCATTTCAGTGTGATCATGGTGGAGAATTCGACAACCGTAACCTTCACAAACTTTTTGCCGAAAATGGTATACAGTTTCGCTTTTCATGTCCCAAAACATCCCAACAAAATGGCAAATCCGAACGAATGGTTCGTACCATAAATAATCTCATTCGAACTTTACTTTTTCAAGCCAATCTTCCACCCACATTTTGGGTTGAGGCTCTCAATATGGCCACTCACTTGCTTAATATTTTACCTTCCACTGCAATTACCAATGAGATACCTTATACTCGCTTGTTTGGAAAGCAGCCGGACTATAGCCTTTTACGCACTTTTGGTTGTTTATGTTACCCTCACCTATATCCTAATCACAAACTTGAACCACGTGCCACACCCTCCATATTGTTGGGACACGCTTCCAATCATCGTGGGTATCGATGTCTTGACTTACACACAAATAAAATAATTATCTCACGTCATGTTACCTTTGATGAAACCGTTTTTCCATATGGATCAACTCAACCCAGCTCGGTACCCACCTACACGTTTTTAGATGACTCACCCGATATTCCAACTCAACCCATTCGGTCCATTCCCGTTTTGGACCCCGATACTATACACGCAACTCATACACCTCCACCAAATACTACTCCCACTAATACAAATATAGCCCCTTCAGCCCAACCTGAATCACCACCCCACGCTACACCATCCCATAACTCCCCAACCCAACAATCCACTACAGCCCATGATACTCCACCACATATCCAACATACGCACGTGGCCCAACAAACACCTGAAATCGATCATGAACAACCTCCCACGGCTCAAAATGAAATTCCACCTCTTATAATTCCCAATCCACCTGAAAACCCGAACCCTGACTCGGTTCACCCCATGGTCACGCGTTTTCGTGTCGGGACTAATCGTCCCACTGAGCGTCTTAATTTGCATGTATCTTCGGTTTCTCCCTTACCAAAATCTTATCGTGATGCGTTTAGTGATCCTAATTGGCAAAATGCTATGCGTGATGAATATAGTGCACTTATTAAAAACAGAACTTGGGTTTTAGTACCTCGACCTACCGATACGAATATAGTTCGTTGTATGTGGCTCTTTCGCCATAAGCATTTGGCAGATGGCACGCTTAGTCGCTACAAGGCTCGTCTTGTGGCGAATGGTAGTACTCAGTTAGAGGGAGTTGATGTTGATGAGACCTTTAGTCCGGTTGTTAAACCGGGTACTATTCGGACTGTTCTTAGTTTGGCTGCTTCTCGACATTGGCCGATACATCAGCTTGATGTCAAGAATGCCTTTTTACATGGTGATTTATCTGAGACAGTTTATATGCATCAGCCACCAGGTTTTCGGGACTCTAAATATCCTGATCATGTGTGTTTATTACAGAGATCTCTTTATGGGCTCAAGCAGGCTCCTAGAGCTTGGTTTCAGCGGTTTGCATCTTATATCACTCGAGTTGGTTTTCATTCTAGCCGTTGTGACTCATCTTTATTTATATACAAGCATGGGCCGGATACTGCTTACTTATTATTATATGTTGATGATATTGTGCTCACAGCTTCTTCTCAGCCTTTGTTACAACGGATTATTGCTTCATTACATCAGGAGTTCTCTATGACAGATCTGGGCTCTCTTAATTATTTTTTGGGTATCTCTGTTACACGCGATTCTTCTGGGATGTTTTTGTCTTAGAAGAAATATGTTGTTGAGATTCTTGAGCGAGCTCATATGGCTAATTGTAATCCCTGTCGGACTCCTGTTGATACCGAGTCTAAACTAGGAAATGATAGTGATCCAGTATCTTATCCCACTTTATACCAGAGTCTTGCGGGTTCTCATAAGTACCTTACTTTTACTCGCCCTGATATTTCTTATGTAGTACAACAAGTTTGCCTTCATATGCATGATCCTCGAGAGCCTCATTTCTCGGCTCTTAAACGGATCTTGAGGTATGTTCGTGGTACTTTGGATTATGGGTTGAAGTTGTTTTCATCTTCCACTACATCATTGGTTGCCTACTCAGATGCAGATTGGGCTGGTTGCCCTACCACTAGGCGATCTACTTCTGGTTATTGTATGTTTCTTGGCAACAACTTGCTCTCCTGGTCCGCTAAGCGTCAACCAACGCTTTCTCATTCCAGTGCAGAGGCAGAGTATCATGGTGTTGCCAATGCTGTTGCTGAGACGTGTTGGTTGAGGAATTTACTACGTGAGTTACATACTCCTTTGTCTTTCGCTACGCTTATTTACTGTGATAATGTTAGTGCTATCTATTTATCTTCCAATCCAGTTCAGCATCAACGTACGAAGCATATAGAGATTGATATTCATCTTGTTCGAGATTTGGTTGCCGCTGGTCAGGTTCGAGTTCTTCATGTTCCTTCACGTTATCAGTATGCGGATATTTTTACTAAAGGATTGCCTTCAGCATTGTTTGAGGAGTTTCGCACCAGTTTGAGCGTCCGGTGTCATCCCGCTTCAACTGCGGGGGAGTGTTAGCCCGTGTTAGTCAATGTAATTTATGATAGTCAAAGTTTCTAGTCAAAGTAATTTATGATAGTTAAAGTTATTAGTCAAAGTCATTTATGTCAGTCAAAGTCATTTAGTATGGATTTTAGAATGGTCCATATACTCCTATATATTGTATGATTCTTATGAGAAATGCAAGACACAAATTATATCTCTAAACCTTTTCTTACACTTATCACTCCTTTTTTAATTACCAACAAATCTCAGTAGTACACAAATCACAACACGAATACTCAACCCACAAACTCGTCTTTTTCTTTTCATTTTTTGAACCATGCACAAAAACTTACAGGTAAGTTGCTTTTTGATACTTTTCTTGCTTTTTTTTAAATCGAAATAAAGAATGGACGTAGGCAATCTTGTTCGAGTTCTTTTCTTTTATTTTTGAAAATTAACGAAAATGAAGCTTGGCTTCAAAAATTGATCTATGAAGGCGTGGTTTTCAAAGAACCTAATCTGAGATCTATATTTGTTCTTTTCGATTTTTTTTAAGTTTTTGTTTTTCATCGAAGTGGTTGATGGCTTGTTGAACGGATTATGATATATTGAGGATGGATATAGGATGGATATGTTGGGAGCCCAAAGAAACACTAAATAAGCCAAAAAAAGAAGCCCAATTACTGTAGATAAATGAACAGTAAAACACGTCAAAAACGACGTCGTTCTGAACCTCAATTGAGTATATTGAAAATAATATTAACCGTATTTATTTTTTATAATCTTGCACGTGCAGGTTGAACTTATAAAAAAAAGTAGTAACATAAATCATTATTAAATGCGGATATTTAAAAAAATAACTTTTTCAAATATCATTACTTAATCTCATAAAAAAGAATTACATGAGTAGTTCACATATGTATAATCTCGTGTATTCGTTTACATATCACATCATCTCATGTTTTCATTATGATATTTATAATTATATGTATATACATTAATTTAATATATGTTCATAATAATATTTATTAATAATAACAAAAACAACAACAAAATTTAGAATATAGTAAACAATAAGAGAGCTAGGTAAGCTTGTGCCACACAACATGTTATTGGCATGTCACATCAGTGTCACCTCAACCCCCTCTCAATAACATACCAATAACTTTTTTTTGAACAGCTGATAATAAATTGAAACAAAAGAGTCTAGTAATGAGCTAGAAACTTAAAAGTACATATGAATTACAAAAAATAAAAGCATAACGATGCAACCCGGGACTTTAACTGAGAGGGAAACTAAAGGGATGAAAAAACTTTTGAAACGGAGGCCGAACATTCGGTGCCAAAAGAAAAACCCCCCCACCACGGAGGCCGAGCCACCGGTTTTCACTCCGAGGTGGTTTTTGAAGAAACCCCAAACAAGCCCCGAGGAAGAAGGCGAGACAAGAAAGCAGCCTTCTGAAACAAACCATTCAACCATTGTCCAAACACGCGGTCATTAGAGGGGACTTCAGCCAATCCGTCCAGGATAAAATCAAATTGCCTCTATTATGGAGCCAAGAAAACGAAGTAGAACGAACATAATCAAAAATGTCACTTTTCCTCAACGGTTGAGAGTTAAAAGTAACACTATTTTGGAATCTCTAAAGCCACCAAAGAACCGAGGTAGAATGATGAAAAGCATGTGTTTCTTTTCTTTAGGAGCATGTCAAGAGGGTAACCAATCTTTAAACGCCTCAAAGGATAAATCTTGGACAAAGGGGATTTCGCACCATCTATACACGAGCTTTCATAAATCAGAAGCAATAATGCACTCAAAGAAAATATGATTGGCAGATTCAACGTTAGCATTGCAAGAGGAACAAGAAATAGCCGGAATATCCATTCCACGCAAAGAGATATTCAACCTGTGAGGAAGCCGATCCAATGACAATCTCCACATAAAAATATTAACCTTGCGGGGAATGATTTTGTCCCAAGAAGTAGAAGGAAGAGAAGGAAGAGTCTTTTGGTCAATAATATTACGAGCATCCTTTACCGTGAAAGTACCATTTGGGCCAAGATTCCAAACACATGTGTCTTCGCTAGCAATAATATTGAGTTGGCCAATCTCATACCAATAACTAAAACCTCATCCCTAGCAAAATTTCAATAACATATTGTTGGTACCATTTTTTTTCATTTTTTTAACACAATATAAACTAAAACTGAAATACGATATATTAAAAATATGAAATGAAGTATAAATACGATACGATACGAAACAAAATAAAAATACGACAAATATTAAAACCTACGATACGAAACGAAATAAAAATACGACAAATATTAAAACCTACGATACAACAAATAATAAAAACTAGGATGAGCCAAATTATTTTGCTCGGATCTCGTCTTTGAGTCGTTGATGTTAGCCGCATATTCCGTGAAGGAACCAAGATACACTTTCACTTCACCATGATGAACACAAGAAAATAAGATAAGAAGAAAATGAAGAAGAGTAGAGAGATGTTAGAGAGAGAACGTAAGAAAGATAAAGAGATGGTTGATTACAAGTGTGTGTAAACAAATGAGACCAACACCCTCTCCACACTTGGAGAGGGGTATTTATACTTAAACCATAGGCCGGCCTTCTTGGGCTTTGTTGGGCCGAATGGTATTTTATCTTAGGTCGGGCTCGGGATTACTTTGGACCTTAGTCCGAAACACGTACAATATTAGATTAATTAACGAGCCCGATTCCCGTTCTAGCCTATTACAACATTTACTAAATAAAGATCGAGCTTTCATGATTAGTAGTCGAGCTTCCTTGTTTGGCTCAATATTTTTGAGGCTAACAATCTCCCCCGAAGTGAGGCTTTTTGCAGATTCTGAGCTTCCATGTTCACAGACATGTTTTGAGGCTAACAATCTCCCCTAATGTGTGGTCTTCGAATTCCTGAGGTGAGATCTTGAATCTTGCTTCCTTGGAACTTCTTAAGATTGCTTTGTCGTTAAATTCTTGAATCTTTGGTCTTTATTATGTTGTAGGCTTGTTCCTTCATGCTGTGTGATCTTTGATCTTGAGCCTTTGTCATTGTCTTTCGACTTCGTCTTTGATTTTGAGATCTCTAAATCTTTTCCTTGTTTGTCTTGATCGTCTTTGCCACCTTGCGATCTTGTGTCTTGCCCAACATGCTCATACTTTGCATCTTCTTGAAAGATTTCTAATAATCTCCCCTAAGCTTGGTTTCCGAGGAGTTATCTTTAATATCAGAGTTTGCGAAAGTCTTTGTCTTTAATTCTTGAGCTTTCTTGATTCTTAAATCTTGATGCTTATAATATGTCTTTTTAGTTTGAGCATGAGCATGTGGTAATGAATCCGACTTCAGCTGGAATGAGATACTGCCACTACCAAATAACCTGCAAGTTTACGTTAGTGATAATCAACAGATATGGATGAGAGTGTCTTTGTCACTTCGTCGAATAAGGTTGCAATAACCATGGTTCCCCGTTAATCAGTATAAATATTGCCTATGATTAGATAGAATTCAGATGAATCTTCTTGACAGGGTTTCGCAGCTGCACTAGCCGTTCTCGTTACCGGAGCGTCTCAAAGCAGCCAACACGGTAAGAGTAAATCAGATAGTTACTATCTTTCTGGTTAAACCGTCAATTCATTTTACTGGACCAAATCGATATCTAGTTGACACAAGCTTGATTCATATAGAATCTCGTAAGTCACCTACCAAGAGCTTGTTTGATGTTGGCTCAAGCAGGATTTCGATCTTCACTGTGAACACTTAAGTATCACTTGGATGTTCTGGCATAATCACAAGGATAATGTGTAGGACTCTTGTTAACAGCTTGTGAACTTGATGACGTTCAACAAGTGTTTGTAATGGAATGTGTCCTAATGAGATTTATTTTATTGATCTCTTGGCTCTAGACTTGATTAGTGCGTTTTGGTTTTTGTACTCGGAGGCTGGAGCAGACCGCCACCTGTTCAATATCAACTAACTCGGAGTGAGAAAGTTAATAGAAGTCGTGTGTATCTCCGTGACAAATGAGACAAGTTTCTGTTGAGAGAAACTCGAATGACTGGGGATGGTTGTGCATTGCATCACTGGGTCCATGATGTCATTCTTTAATATCAGAATTCATCTTTGTGAAAACCGATAGATTATGTATTGACCCGATTTCTGCCTAAGGTATAGGGAGGGTTGCTTTGTTTTCACCCTTAACCA
>BQNB010155312.1:0-15410 GCA_026074375.1 Tanacetum coccineum
TGCACAACTGAACCCTCATCTTTAGGTTAAGAGGTGAACTTCAATATATGATTTCATATATTGAACATATGCTCTCACAACCACCAATCATCATTACACCACCTCCACCATCCTCCCCAAACTAAACATACTCTACGTTTAGTCTTTCAAATAATTGATCATCCACTATTTTGCAAGCAAGTCCTATAAAGCTTTACTAGTTATAGGACTTTTTGTAGTTTTAATTTCATGTATGTTAGCATGTTATTTTCCTTATGTATGCATGAGTGTGTTTCACACACTATTTTAATTTTAATGAATGATCATTGTTGGTTGTATGACATATTTTTCTTCCTTGCTACATGTTAGAAATATTTGTATTGTCCTAACCCATTTTGTAGCCAAGAAACCATAGCTCAAATCCTTGGTGCCCTCGAACGAGGGGGAGCACACATCAAGGGGGAGCACTTATTCCGTCGATTTTACTAGCAATCCTCGACCATGCCTTTTTGATTCTACAAAAAGGGGGGAAATGACATGAAACTCACTAAATACTTGTTTAAAAATAATTTTACATTTAATGAGTTTAAATTTTGTAATCATCAAATAGGGGGAGATTGTTGATAGAAATATAATGCCTAAAAACATTATTATTATCTTTCACATCTTTACGTTTTGATAATCACAAAATATAAAAACGTTCAACGTAAAATTAAACGTAAACAAGTAATTAGGAGTAAATTCTCATTTCAACATTTACATCACTTAAATATATGAATAAATAAACGCTTAATGCATTTTATGACAAAGGAAATTTTTATTCAACCTTAAACTTTTATAAAATATTGTAAACATTTTTATAAACATCACAAAACATTTTCTACATTTAAAAGAAATGTTTTATTCAAAATAAACATTTTGAATTTCAATTTTTCGAACCTAAAACGGCTAGATAAAGTCCAGTAAACACCTCCCCTGAATAGGATAAAAAGGGGAGCGCCTAAAAATGGGCGGCCCCCTTAATTATAAGGGGGCCGGCACCCTATTTAAAGGGACCGACCATAGACCCCGCTCCTCCAGCTTGTCCTATAAATACTAGACTATTCCCTAATATTTTTCTCACCTTTTGTACTCATTCTTTCTGTTCTAAAACAGCCCACACATCTCTCTAAATCCTTTGATCATTTAATCATAAAGCTTTGTTTCCAAGTGATCCAAGCTCATTTTTCTCAAGTGCAAGAGAAGAATACTTTTATCATCAAGTGAAGAAGTATTACACCTTAGTGTGCATAGCAATCTCGTTGCATTCATATCACATATTTGTAAATGAATTGTATATCTTGTAAGTTGTGTATAGTAGCTAGATCTTGATGATCTTTGTAAGTATAGTTAGATCGTGGTGATTTTAACAAGTAGTGTTAGATAGTTGTGATATAAGTAGTGTAGTGAAGTGAAGTCTTGAAGTTGTGAAGAAGTTGTGAAGTTGTGAAGAAGGTGTGAAGTTGTGAAGAAGTTGTGAAGTTGTGAAGAAGGTGTGATATTGTGAAGAAGTTGTGAAGTTGTGAAGGAGTGAACAAGTCGTGAAGTTGTGTTGTGATAGATTGGTTCTAGCTAAGATTAGAACTCGACATTTAGCTTTGTGTCGTAAATCCGTGTAAGCAACGTTGTGTACGGTTTTCTCCGCCATAAGGGAGCTTGTTGACATAGTGAAGAAAACTCTCGAGTTTGGTGCTCGGGGAGTGGAGTAGGGCGAAGAGGTGCTTCGTTACCGAACCACTATAAATCCTCGCGTTGTGGTTTGATTGTTCTTACTCTTATCTCTTGTCTTACTTTATCATTTCATATACTTATATTGTTCATATTGTGCAAGCATTGAATTCACAAAAAGTCGAATCTAAGTTTTACAAACATACATAAACGTTAAATTAAAAAGCGGTAAAACTATTCAACCCCCCTTCTAGTTTTCCACAGACATGTTCCCTTTCATGTGCCTTGAGCATCCACTATCAATTACTCCTTGATCCTGTAAATATATTTGTGGATTTCCCTGCACATTAGGTAAGAAAATCAGTTTCTTTTGGGGACCTAAGCCATCACTGACTTGGATCTGCCTTGTGCATCAACGAAAATCCACCACTTTTTAGGTGGATTGACGCACTGTTGGTTTAGAAACTGTCTAAAACTTTATGCTTTGTTTTCAAACCCAACAAGCCTAAGTCCTTAACAGCATTAAAGTATTTCCCTTAATAGCATTACCTACTGCTGTTTGCCTACAGATATTAAATATTTTACAACCCCTAACAGTATTAAACCTTATGATTAATATTAACAGTTTATAAATGTTGTGTTCTTATGAAATTAGGCCTACTTAACATTTTTAATGTGTTGTTTTAGAAGATATGACATTCGGTTCTAGCAGCATTAACCTGTTGTTATTTAAGTGAGAAGCATTACGTGTCTAGCAGTAATTAACTAATAATAAACCATACTTCCATAGTACTGCTCTTGGAACTAAGTTCTTTTTAGGCCATTGGTAGTCTTTTAGCAAAGTTTTGATGATTTCACCCTTTGATCATTGTTCCAACAGATTTTAAAATCCTTTAATTTGAAACTATTTTTTATTGTAATTGCAATCAACTTGCTAATGATCAAATCTTCCACACACATAACAGGCCTATAAACCTCTCAAAATTGCTTCCTGTTTTTTGAGACATTTATGTTCCAAAATTCTATTGATTTGCCACTTGGACTGTGAGTGTTTTTGCCTATGTTTCTCAACTTGTTTAACAGTTATTCCTATCAGCTTTTTCATGTTGTTTAATTAGACAAACTATTCTTAACATTACTAAGCCTAATTGTTTGACTTTCAATTTTAGGCTGAGACACATCCTCTTCCTCATCATCTGACACCTATTCTTCAATACATGGGGCATCATCATTCTTCCTAACTACCTTAGGCTCTTTTTTACTAGACATAGCTTTACTGTTCTCAACTATAGGCTCATTAACAAACTCATCTAAACCAGTAAAAGACAAGTCAGGTGTTAGAGGCATGGAATTTCTTGTAGAGAGGCAGAACTGCATTATAATTTTCATAGCCTAAACCTTTCTTGCAATTGTCAACTATCCAACACACTATGACATTTGGACTTTTAGATGCAATGTCAACTTTATCTACATGTAAGTTAAATGCATCTTTTTCTTTTATGAACTATGTCAAGCTTCTCCAAGCACTCTAATTTTTTTTAATCCTAAATAAAGCCCTTAATATCTTGTAAATAAATAGACTCATTTGCTTTATAAACTTCAAGTTTTTCTTCCACAGACTCTAAACCTGTCTTATAAGCTAGAACCATTAACTCAAATTTCTTTAAATCTTTTAATAGTTGATCATTTTGAGATTTAAGAAGTTCATAGTTTCCAAACAAGATTTAAATCAAATAAATCATTGGATACCTCTGAGTCATGACTTGAAGATGAGAAAGCCATGAGTGCATAATTAGGCCCTTCCTCTGCCTGATCACTCCTATGAGACGAAAACCAACATGGCCCGTAAGTCAATAAGCCAGACCGAACAACAAGAATGCAAGGTAGCAGATAATGCTAACAACAAGAGAAAGTGGGAAGGTAACCACAATGGGCAATGTACTGTAAAGGGCGGGAATTGCAAGAAGGTTGGCCACATAACCCGGGAGTGTAGGAATCCTACTGCTGCTAGGAATCAACGAACTCACACCTGTTATGAGTGTGGGAGTCTGAGACACTTCAAGAGTAAGTGTCCAATAGTGAAGTTTCAGAAATATGCGAACAAAAAGATCAGCACTCTTTCCGAACGCCAGGCTGAGAACAAGAGGAAGTTGAATAACACTTCCAAGAACAATCAGAACCAACAACAGCCGAACAAGAGGCAAAATACTGGCAAAGATTACGCTGCAGGGCACGGGGAGAAGAAATATTATGGCGGGTCCAAGCCGTTGTGTCCTAAATGCAACTATCATCATGATGGTCCATGTGCTCCCAAATGCCACAGGTGCAACATAGTGGGCCATCTGGTCCGTAACTGTAGGAGACCTACAAATGACAATACTACTAACAACCAAAGAGGCACGGGGACAAGTCAGAAGGTTAATTGCTATGAATGTGGGAATCAAGGGCACTACAGGAGGGATTGCCCAGAGCGAAAGAACCAAAGTCATAAAAACCAAATTGGAGGTACTGGAGCACATGGAGTGGTGCATACCTTAAGAGGAGAGGAAACCGATCAAGACCCTAACAACATTAAAGATGAGATCAAAGCTTAAAAGAGAAAGTTGTCTCGCTTTGCCTAATAAATCCTAAGTTGAAACTATCTTAGACTTTATCTCCTTAGGAGTTCTCGTTGTATTTCCCTTAAATTTCAGTTGTACGAATGATTTCAAATTATCTATCAAATTATCGTATTATTAACTGATGTTCATTGGGAATGCCCATCATTAAATTACTTCTAGCTTTCACCTCTAATCTTCTCTGAGCCTTTTCTTCAGCACTTGTAATAGGCATCACTGTCATAACACCTTCCACAGTTGTTGTTTTTGGCAAGGTTGCACCATTCTCTATGACTTCCTACAATGTATAGTCTATTATCTGGATATATTGTTCAATCCTCATCCTCCATATCTCAAACTTACCAGGTTTGAGCATGGGAACTTTAGATGCAGCCACCATGTGTGCAGAGTCTTGATCCATATCTTTTAGCAAAAGATCTTATGTATAAAAACTGGTTCTTCTTATTCAAAGCTTTTCAACAAGCTCTGATACCACTTGTTGATCCCACTTCAATAGATAGAAATCCTTAAGCTTGTTTAAGGTTTAGTTATATTAGATAAATCTAACACAACTATAGTAAAAACTTTGTTTGAATGTATTAAAGATTATGCAGAATCTAATCTTTAATATTAAGAAGAATTATCAATGAAACAGTAATTCAATGAACATACAATTTAACAAATAAGCTCCAATATTATTAATTATAATAATACGAATACTCTCAAAGTATTAGGGTTACAAAGACCTTGAAGCTATGAATTATACGTCTAATAATGATTTTTGGTACTTGATGTTTGGTGTATTTGGCATATTAAACTCTATGCCTTATGACCTCCTTTTATATACCAAGGAGCCCTAGTCGGCTTATAATACTTTCCTAAGTATCCATAATCTTTTCTATAAACAACTAATACATATCATATAAGCAGTACTAACTAGCAGTATTAACTTGATATTCACTAGCAACATTAACTTCAAGCATATTTTCACTAGCGACATTAACTTCAGCTGAACAGTCTTAACTTTGTACTAGCAGTAGTAATATTCACTAGCAGTAGTAACTGTGTACTAGCAGTAGTAAACACTTAGCATATTTTCTTTGAAATTCATTAGCAACACTAATATTCACTAGCAGTACTAACTCCAGCTGAGCAGTATTAACATAAACATGAGAAGCAATAATCCAAATAACATCAAGAAGACTTTTAATCCCAATAATTAAGAGGGTCTACATGCTAAGTTTGAGAGAAAGAATAGAACTTGATTTAGAAGCTAGGATTATGGGAGAGACTTTGGTGTTAAATAGATCATTAGACCCTTTCTTTATGGATTACATTGAATTAAAAGATCTAAATGAACCATTTGAGCTTAGAAGAAATCAAGGTAATGATTTGATGCCCACCATTAAGGAAGGTGAGGTAATTGAGGAATTTAGAACTATGGATAATGAACTTGATGCTGAAATTGATGATTACCCTAGTTATTGCGACTATGATAAAAAGATCCATATAGATTGTGCTCACAACTTAAAGTTTTCTTGCATGACAGGATTTGAATTTACACACGCTAACTTTTTCCCATTATTATATGTCAATGTGATGTCCAAAGAGTTTCATAATTCTATAATGAAAGATAATATGATGTACAAAGGGAATAATGTTGTAGGAGCCTTTATGAATGTGCCTATTTTTGTTGGAACCTTTTCTGTTGTGACAGATTTTGCAGTTTTAGAAAATATAGATGCTTATCGTGATGAAGGAATATGCGATGTTATTTTTGGTGAACCATTTTGAGAGAAGTCGGGATTAATGCAAAACGGTTCGAAGAAATGATTACCATTTACAATGGTAATGAAGAGGATACTTACCAAATGGTGCGATCACATCTGAGGTTTAAACACCACACTAATAATACGAGCACGCCGAGGGAGATCTGAATCGGCCTCCTCTTACGGCTCTTCTAACTACCCTTCCTCCTTTGATTCCTCGAGAGGCTCCTACTCAATTGGCTCCTCTTCTGGATTTTTTGATATCGAGTAGCCCGTAGGTCGAGATAAAACTTAGAGAAAATAAGAAAATGAAAAATACATAAACAATACCACACATAGTTCTTATTATGTAGCTATATGAAGGACTCGATTATAGTCTAGGTCAAACCACCTACTTCTCTATAACTTGGCTCTGATCTTCCAAGTTAACGTTGCTGGTTCAATTCCCGTTACCCGCTTTATACCCTCTCTTATATATATTTATTTATTCTATCATATTACTATATTTATAGATATAGATTCTTAAATACTCTAATAGACTCTAATTAATACATCACTCATCGTTGAATATACAATTTAAATTTTTTTACAAATCCTACTAATTTTATTCTTTTTTTCAAATAAAGGATAAGTAAAAATACCCAAAAATCATAATGAAAAGCGTCCATTGTCTAATGGATAGGACATAGGTCTTCTAAACCTTTAGTATAGGTTCAAATCCTATTGGGCGTAATTTTTTCCAGATATTTTTTTAGAATTCGATATCAAAAAATCAATTTTAAATGATTTGAATCCGAAACACTTAAGTACTTTTTTATTTCAAAAAAAATATGGAAAAGGGGTTATTAATTTGTTTAAGCTGCTTGTTCCTGAAGTAGAAAGACGTTCACCCCCCCCCCCCCCCCCCCCCCCCCCCCCCCCACCCCCCCCCCCCCTTTTTTTTTTTTTTTTTTTTTTTTCCCCCCCCTTTTTTTTTTTTTTTTTTTTTTCCGCCTCCCTCCGCACCCCCCCCCCCTTTGTTTTTTTTCGCCGCCCCCCCCCCCCCCCCCGCCCCCCCCCCCCCCCCCCCCCATCTTGTTCCTTAATAACATCTTCAAATTGGCTTCTGTGTCCTCGTGAATGTATTTGGTAGAAGATATTTATTTCTCGAAAATGTGGTTTATTGGTTTTTAAAGTACGTACGTAACTCAACCTGAAATTTCCTTATGTCCAACTTCTAATGAAACGGATATACTGTTTGTTCTGGATAAGTAGTAGTATCGTTCGTTATACCCCGAGAGGGCGGATTAGGATTGTTTAAGTAATTATGTATAATCGTTGAACTCTGCTTGTCCAATTAGCTTTATTGAGATCATAAGTACTTGTGCACAGAAAGCTTCTATAACTATGCGATTGTGCCAGTTTTAATTTTATTTTACCGGCTACTTGTTTCATAGCTTTAATTTGAACTGCAGACCCTACTCTGGAAACAGAGATACCCACATTAATAGCCACAATTGCCGCGAGCAAACATATTAATGAAGAGGAACGCATTTTTTATGCTACTAATACTTGTACTTGCTCTGCTATTATGCCCCATCCTGGCTGAGGAAGAGTTGTGGGCACGTAAAAAAAATACGCTGATGGGGGGCGTGGTCGATACTTGTGTAATGCTTCAAGCATTTCAAGAAATAGAAGTACAATAAAAAGGCCATTCCATTTTGAAAAAATCCCCACACCCAAGTTCCATAGCTTTTGGTACGCTATCCCGATCATGATTTTTCTACCCACAGAGCGAAAGGATCTTCCCTTATTTTGCCTTTTGGGCTGGTTGTGGGCGAGGAGGGATTCAAACCCCTGACATCGTGGTTCGTAGCCACGTGCTCTAATCTTCTGAGCTATAGGCCCCACTCCGTCTCCACTGGATCTATTCTCGGGAGTACCGATGTCACAATAGAGAATAACTAAGATGCATTATTAAATCAAAATGTCATGACGACACCTGACACAAGAGAGGACTTGTATCGAGGTTAATCGTAACCATAACAATACATAGTCATAATAAACAAAAATCCAAAATGACTAAGTACCAAATATGAAATTATCTTAAGTATAAAAGTATTAAATGAAAATAACAGCAAGTAAGTCTCCAATGCAAGGATCCTAAGGTCTTGCTACCAAGCAGTCTCGCCACCTTAATCTTCGCTAAATTCACCTGAAAATGGATACTCTCAAGTGTCAACATTATGTTGGTGAGCTCGTAGGTTTTAAACACAAAACAATTAAAGGCTGTGAACATTAAAAATCATTGGACAATATTAGGTTGAAACACGCTATCAATGTCACCAAGTCAATCTCATATCACAACATAGGTAGGCGTTACCCCTGATCTAATGTCCACACAATACAGTACAACATAGGTAGGCGTTACCCCCGATTCAGTCACAAGCTAGCAATACAATCATGTTCCATCATCATGAGTTACATTACTAGGCTGGAATAGCACAAGCAACTCATATGTCTATGTATCCACAAATATTCAATACAAATGTACCCATAACTCTTCCACTCAAATAGCAATTTAATCATGTCTAAATAAATAAAAACCAAACCACTTAATCACAACATGAAACAATTCAAAAAAAAGTTTTGAGTACCCTTTCACCCCAAGAAAATATTTAAAAAGTGGCTACGAGAACTCACCTCAAAGATCACAAAGCGCGAAAAATCCAAGCTAAGAATCTACACAATATTAATACACAGGTTACACATGGTCAAGGCTTTATAACCTTAACTATGTAACCTTCAATTAATGGACTACTAATGTTTATAAACTTACCCATGATCCAACGTAATATGTTTCCTTACTTTATCTATACCTTATATATGTTTTACATTAATGTTCTAAATCCTAGATCATTACAGAAAATTGAAGTCACTTTACGAATTTTTATAAAATACTAAATGACCTATTTTGGCTTCTAACTTCTGACCACATAACTTGAATGAGTTCTAAACCTTCTGTAATTTTTCCAATAATTTTTATTATGGATTACTATTTTATAAAAAATTACAACACAAACTGTTCAGAATTTGATTTGGTCGCACACCAAAATGTTAGATTTTTCTAAAAATACTTAGACATCCTAAAAAGCTTTAAAATTTTATTGGGGTTACTAGACACCTAAAACCACTTCTAGATTTAATTTCGCACATTTTTAGAAAGATTTGATGGGGCTTTTGGCCTCATCAACATGACCCAAATCTTTTCGGAAAACACGGATTCGACAACGAATCTTATAAAAATATTTTGACTAACTTCCACGCATCCTTAACTCTCGATGCCTAGTTTTCAGAAAGTAGACTCTTTGTAGATAATTTTAGACACCAGAAACTTGATCTAACTCCATGTTATCATCTAGTTATGAATCAAACAATCTGACCTAAAAATTATGCTCAACATAAATTCTGAATTTAACGCATTCTAAACCTAACTAAACGCATATTTAATCTACTAATTAACTCTCAATCATAATTTAATGTTCTCATATAATTATTTACAGAGATTTATGAAACCCTAAATTTTCAACAATTTAATGCTACATAATTTTAACTTAAGTACAAAGATTTTAGATATAAATTGCGATATAGTAGTATATCCCTGAGAAAAACATTGTAGATGTGAAGACAAAACTCATGATTTTCCTCATCTTAAAAATTCTTCAAAAAAAATTAGAAAGGTTTCTTTAGTTTTTTCTGGGGAGGTGACCAGAAACCCAAAGGGGGAGTGCAGGGAGGAGAAATAAAAAAATAAAAAAAGTGATTGCTGGGTTTTATTTATGAGAAATGCGTCTACTAGTTTTTAAGGTAACATACTCATAAAAGATCTTTCGTTTCCTTTTTTTTGTCCTCTTGGCGGCCTGGTCCCTGAGAACACCACACACCCCTTTATTTTTTTTCTATATTTTTTTATCCAAATACTCATATTAATGTGTACTCAAAAACATGTAATTTAATTTTAAAGTATATATATGGCATTCACTTATTTATTTACTTGTTCCTTTCATTACAATACCTATTAACACTAAACTGTAATTAGTTATTTAACTTATTATTTTCCTAAAATATTATTATCACTAACTTATTGAATAAATTAATGAAACTTAAATATTAAATAAACTTTAACCGCAAATTAATGACGCACACAATGTTTAACTATTCCAACGATAATAACACATTGCAACTACTAGAAATCTTCATATTCACATGGACCTTATCAACGAAATGAAATGACTATATCATCCATTTCTAACACCATTCACACATATATATATAGCTCATGTATCACATACGCACAATATATTTTAATCACTTAGAAGAGGTAGTCAAGGCTAATCCTAAACGTTTTTTTGTTTAATTAATGCTGGCTGATTTGGTCACGGTTGTCACACTGATCATCACCATAAATACTTGGCATCTGTTTCCTAAAATACTTGGCATCTTGAACTTTGGGTTTTGGACAATCTCTTGCATAGTGGCATTTTTCATTTCATTTGTAGCACTGAACATTTGTCTTTCCTGGAGTTGACTCGGTTCTTGGAATCCTTTGAACATTCTGTTCATGTTCCTCAATCTTTTAAACCAAACCATTTCTTGCATTAGTTTCTTGATTCTTGTTTGTCCTTCCTGTATTCATGTTACCATTCCCAGCATAGCCAACATTCTTGCTTTGAATATCTACACGACCATCTTGGATCACAGCTTGATTCCTTGTGTTTGATGAAGTATGAAGTCGATTAGTGGTTGGAGTTGAATAATGTTGTGTGATAGCTCATACCAATAACATCATTGCAGTTGAGAGTTTGTCTTCTTGAACATCTCCTTGTATCTCCCCTTGATAATAATCTTCGGTTATTTAATTCTTTGATGAAGGCAGATCTATGAGTGCCATAGTTTTGGTTGTAGCTGAGCGAGAGTTCGATGAGACCTTGCATGAGAATATGAAGAGTTTATGCCTATAGATTTTTACAACTAAATGCTAATGGCTCATGATTCCTAGAGCTTTCTTTGCTAGATGCTTTTTCATGAGGTTGCACATTGACTCAAATGATCATTTTATATACGACTATGATGTTATCTTTTTTTAGTTATTATACTTTTATGACGGAGTCATACGGTGACATATTCTTGCTCCTCATCATGGGTTGCAAGACAAGTGGATTATTTCGGTTTGACTCGGATATGGTACAATCGGTTTATGATCTAATTTGGCTTGTTCTTTTCATATTTGTTTTCATAGTTGTTTGTAACCTTGATTGAACGTACGGTGCGGAGCAGTCAATGATGTGCGTTTACGCGACCATCGCTCGAGCCATAATTGTCTATTCAAACTTGTCATGAGACTCGAGAGGTGAGTAGAGGGTGTGAGTCTTTCTTGCTGAACTTAGTAGGCAGTGGTATCGTTGATTATGGATTCTATCTTTATGTAGCCGGCTTCCTTGTCTTGAGA
Source organism: Tanacetum coccineum (assembly GCA_026074375.1). Classification (NCBI taxonomy): domain Eukaryota; kingdom Viridiplantae; phylum Streptophyta; class Magnoliopsida; order Asterales; family Asteraceae; genus Tanacetum; species Tanacetum coccineum. Next base: position 11,541 of record BQNB010155312.1, read on the forward strand.
ATACTTTGCAAGCATCGCAAGCGGTAATTATAGATATCATTGGGCATTGCTTGAAGAATGTAGTTCATCACCTTGATATCTGCATACTATTGATTTCATTCTTCAGGAGATATGTCCTTGATTGGTTCGAATATCTTCTTTGTGTTATCTTTTGGATTAGCTATCTCTTTCCCTATGTAAGGACCATTATCAATTGAATTTCGCATCTATTCTCCTTATTCCCTTTTATTATCAAGAAACCTTAAGAACTGACTTTCCCATGGCACATAACTCCCTTTCCCTAAGATCAGAGGTCTACCTTCAGCTCCCGACTCCGTAAGTGTTTGTTGATTAACAGTTGACATGATTAGAGCAAATAATGAATACAATGCAAACTCAAATCGAGTTAAAGATAAAGACTTGCTATCATGAAATCAAAAGGTAACACCAATTACACTTGTATTACAATTTGTTACGAAACCTCAATTACTTTCGAAAGCTTGAAGTTACGAAACCATAAATAAACCTGAAACCTTGAAGTTACGAAACCTCTACTTGGTACGAAAGCCAAATACTACAGAAGCCCAAGTAACAAAAAGTCCAATATCCGAAAGTATGAATTTCCGAAACCTCAAACACTAGATTACGAAACCTCTAGATACAGGGAGAACTTGGAAATTACGAAACCGTCAATGATGGTTATGCAACCGAATGAATTACGAAATATGTAGATGTGATATCTTGGAATACGAACCTCAAGTATGAAACCTGGACGTATAAAACGAAACCCACATCTGGAAACCTTGTTTACGAAACCCCATGTACGAAAGCTTCAATCTACAAAACAGATATGGTTTCTGAAACTTCCACACTTATACAAAAGTGAACGGTTACCGAAAGCTCATAGATACGAAACCTTGACTTTCGTAAATTCCTAAATTCCACTACTTTCGTAAATCTCAACAACACAACTTTTGTAGATTCCAAATCCACAACTTTTAATGATCTCTCAATCCAACGCCTTAGAACTCATAGTTTTTTTTTTTGGTTAAAAGTTATATTATCTAGTGTTATCTTTTCAAAAACTACAAATTATATTTTAGATTAATCGAAACTAAATGACTGTTTTCCGAAAGTATAAAGACTGTTTTAAGAAAAATGTAAACTACTCAAAATACGGTTTCTGAAAACTTTCACTATGATACAAAACCTCTAAAAGCAGTTTTTAAAACTTCTAAGTAATAATACCAAAGTGCTATATCGTGTAAAAACGGTTTCCGAAAGTGTAACATTTCTCATTTTCAGGTTATTTTCAACTTTAATAAATTCCATTATTTATTTTTAGAGTTTTACGCGTTCGCTTTTAATTATTATCTTATAGTTAAATCGCGTAAACTAAAAATCAACGTTCAATGTAAACGGACACCAAACGAATTAAAGTTTACATCAAGCAAGTGTTATATGATTATTAGGAGTATAATTTATAACATTTCATAATTTATTTTTGTTGGTTACGTAAAACGCTTACGTTTCGCAATAAATTACATTCGGTCGTACCCGGAAGCACCTTTACCTATCTACACTTAAACAAATACCCACATTTATACCCAATACTCAAAATTTAATTATTTTTCTCACTTATATCCTCTTAGAACCGGATATATACATTTACCCATGAAATAAATGAATTAATCCCTATTTAACCTTTTCTACATCTTGTAAATCCTTACACAAAGTTGTACTTGGACCCAACTTCCTAAAGATTGTCTAATCTTGGTGTCCTTGACCCTCTTTTGCCGCACCCTCCTCCTAGGGAGGAGGAGAAGTCTCTTACACTTGTACTCCAAACCATGTGCTTCCATGGTTTTCATTTAAGTAGTTTCCTAGTTTCTAAGGCCCTATATAAAGCAAGCCCTAATCCACCAACATACTCTTGCACTCATTCAAGAAAAACCAAAGCAATAACCCTCTCTTTGAGCTCACAAACCCACGGCACACTTTCAACTTCTAGGGTTTCATTTTTCTTTTGCATCCAAGGTGTTCCAAGCATTCAAGTGTTCAATCTAAGGTTACCTAAGACTACTCAAGGTGTTGGGAAGCTTGGATTCGGGTTTAACAAGGATTTATCAAGAAAACATATTTAGGGTTTTCTTGATTAGGGTTTTGATTGTGAAGGCTTGATTGGGGTTTACATCTCGTGTTCATCATCCTACTTGATTCCTATAAGGTCTATTTAAAGTTTTCAATACTCGTTTATTAATTTCCTATTGTTTACATATTTGTTGCATTAGTTAATCACCACCTAGTTTTATTTTAAAGTTATATAAAGTATATGATGATTTTATATGGACAAAGGACATGGACATTTAGAGGACTAAATACATGTGGAATATACGGTACAACACTTGGAAAAATAATGGTGCAAGGATCCTTAAGTAAAAATAATTACAAACTAACTTTATTAAGTGAAAACCCTAATTTTAATAATTAGCTACTGTTGGAATTCGAATTTTAAATCATATGTTTTATATTTTATAAAAATAGTGCTCTTTATAAGGATCGTGAGCATGTAAGGAACTCGAAAAACGGAATTATAACGAACAAGTTACGACATTTACAAGTTATATATTATTAACTTTATAAAAATAATTATATAAACTGTGATGAACAATAAAAGTTATTGTTCATCAGGGGTATAAATTGTATAAATATAATATTTTTATAAAATTTCCATAATACGAACCCACGGACATAAAGAACTCGAAAAACGGAATTATAACGAACAAGTTACGTAGTTTACAAGATATAAATAATTAATTCTATAAAAATATTTTTATAACTGTTATGAATAGTAAAAGCTACTGTTCATCAGTGGTTTAAATTTTATAAATATAATATTTTGATAAATTTTCTTAATACTAATCCAAGGACATAAGGATCTCGAGAAACGGAGCTATAACGAACGAGTTATGATTTAAATAAGTTACACATATTTAATTTTATAAAAATAATTATATAAACTGTGATGAACAGTAAAAGTTACTGTTCATCAGGGGTATAAATTGTATAAATATTATATTTTGATAATTTTCCTTAATACGAACCCACGGACATAAAGAACTCGAAAAACGGAATTATAACGAACAAGTTACGACATTTACAAGTTATATATTATTAACTTTATAAAAATAATTATATAAGCTGTGATGAACAGTAAAAGTTACTGTTCATCAGGGGTATAAATTGTATAAATATAATATTTTGATAAAATTCCTTAATACGAACCCACGGACATAAAGAACTCGAAAAACGGAATTATAACGAACAAGTTACGTAGTTTACAAGATATATATAATTAATTCTATAAAAATATTTTTATAACTGTTATGAATAGTAAATGCTACTGTTCATCAGTGGTTTAAATTTTATAAATATAATATTTTGATAAATTTTCTTAATACTAATCTAAGGACATAAGGATCTTGAGAAACGGAGCTATAACGAACGAGTTATGATTTAAATAAGTTACACATATTTAATTTTATAAAAATAATTTTATAAACTGTGATGAACAGTAAAAGTTACTGTTCATCAGATGTAAAAATCCTATAAATCTAATATTTTGATAATTTTCCTTAATACGAACCCACGGACATAAAGAACTCGAAAAACGGAATTATAACGAACTAGTTACGTAGTTTACGAGATATATATAATTAATTTTATAAAAACAATTTTTATAAACTGTTATGAATAGTAAAAGCTACTGTTCATCAGTGGTTTAAATTTTATAAATATAATATTTTGATAAATTTTCTTAATACTAATCCAAGGACATAAGGATCTCGAGAAACGGAGCTATAACGAACGAGTTATGATTTAAACAAGTTA
>BQNB010155313.1:0-15410 GCA_026074375.1 Tanacetum coccineum
ATCTAAGCCTAAAAATTCGGGTTTGATTTTTTTTCTATTGACTTCTTTTTGACCACGAATTTGATCTTGTTTAACCACACGAATTTTAATCACTAAACACCCCTTTAGCTCTGGTACCACATGTTATCCCACTAGTTAATCCATTACACAACACTAATCTTTACCAAATTGCTAGAAAATAGAGAGAGAAACAAAAAGAATATTAGATTAGAGAGAGTTTGGAGGATTACAAGTGAAATGAAAATGTAACCAACACCCTTCACCAAGTGTGGTGAAGGGATATTTATACCCATGCTTTGCTAGGTGGCGCTTGGGCTTTCTAAACGGGCTGAGATTGGTTTAACTTGGGCTTTAAGCCCGAAACACGGATAATATTAGATTACAATCCAAGCCTGTTACTAGCCTATTACAATACAAGACCTAGTTTGACTTTCTAAGACCGATAACATTCTTGTTTGACTTAATATAATTAAGGCTAACAGCTCTACCTACCCAGCTTATTTAATAAGCATTTCTAAAATTCCCATAAGCTCTTCCATTGCTTAGCTTATCTTCCAAAAGCTTAAAGCATCTGAAACATAATGAGATAAATTCTCCATGAGAGTAAACTTTGGCAGTGTTGAGTTCATCACAATCAGAGTCATATGCATCCAAATCATCAGCTTGATAAGCAGCATTATGAGTAATGACAGTCTGTGTGGCTTGTCCTTCTGGAATTCCTGGATCTGCCAAAAATGCAAGTTCCTCCTCATATAGAATTTGACCACTTGCTTGAGCTTGTACCAATAATACTTTATCCTTAAACCAAGAATCATCCCATTTCCTCTTAGGTTTAGTGCACTGTTTGGAATATGACCTTCTTTGTAGTTATAAAGATAACAGTCCTTTGTTTCCATATTGCTTCCACCTTGCATCATGGAGTGTATGTCCTTGTAGTACCCATAGCTAAAGATGTTTGTCTCCCTTGAATTGGTTATAATGTCACTTTTTATTATTAATGGTAGCTTGTTGCCTAGGGTTTGATAAATTCCTCAACTGTTTATTCGTAGTAGGGTAGCGGGAAGTGACAACAGTATCTAAGAAAGACATTCATGTGATTGATGCACAATGGGATCATATCCTTTATGGAACACTAGAACAATTGACTGAGTCTGGTTGGGTAAATTCAGATTGTAGTATTGTTGAGACTAATAAGGTGAACCATACTATGGAGACTGATATGGTGAAACTTGTGATTGAAATTGAGTGTTTTGGTATGATTTTTGATGAGTTTGATAAGGAGAGTGGGTCATCTGATGGGATGCAACCAAAGCAAGCGGATCTGAGTTGCGTTCATGCATTAAACGAACCTCATTTGCATGAAATTCGTGTTGTCCCAAGTAAGCATGAAGCTGATCAATGTTAGTTATATGCAAATCCTAAACCAGTTTGACATCAGTCACAAATTTGCTCCATTCAAGAGGAAGAGTATTAAAAAACTTTGTATTCACTTGAAATTGTTCCAGTTTCATATTGTAGATGTTCATGTCATTGAGTAGCAGTGAAAATCTCAAGTAGGATTCACGTAGTGTTTCCCCCTTCTTATAAGCAAACTTATCGAATTCATCATAGCTTACACTTCCTTTCTTGTTTTGTCAATGAAGTTCCTTGCATGAGAAGTTGAATTCTTTCCCAAAGTTCCTTGGCGACTTTATGATTGCTAACCAATGCATAGACCTTAAGTGGTAGTCCTTGGAGAATGATATTAGTTGCCTTGATATCACAATCAGCTTAAATTGCTTCCTTAGCAGATAACTCACAATATTTCTTTGGTCTTGTCATTCCATTTTCCTCAATTGAAGGCCAGATAAGTGGACCATTCTAAACGGATTCAAGGATCATTCATCCATGTTGCCTATTCATCATGTATAGCTCTATTTTGCTTTTCTAAGAATCATACATATCCTTTTCCAACATAGGTGGACGATTGTCAGCACTCGAAAGAATCGCTTTGTCAGCAAGAGTCGTCATTGAGAAATATGTATGTTAAAAGATTACTTGTTTGATTGGACGGTGGTAGAAAGAAATTGTGTTTAATTAAATTGTCTCTTAAGTGTTTTAATTCTTTAAACTACACGGGATTTTACAATTCTTGACAAAACCGGGAAAAACAAGTTAGTGTTTCACGGGATTTTACAAGTCAAAGAGATAAACCCAATAATTTGGAATTTTGAGTTGTTTGGTTTGGGTTGTTCGACTTGGGTTGTTCGACTCAGGTTGTTCGACTTGAGTTGTTCGACTCAGGTTGTTCGACTTGGGTTGTTCGACTCAGGTTGTTCGACTTGAGTTGTTCGACTCAGGTTGTTCGACTTGGGTTGTTCGACTCAGGTTGTTCGACTTGGGTTGTTCGACTCAGGTTGTTCGACTTGAGTTGTTCGACTCAGGTTGTTCGACTTGGGTTGTTCGACTCAGGTTGTTCGACTTGAGTTGTTCGACTCAGGTTGTTCGACTTGGGTTGTTCGACTCAGGTTGTTCGACTTGAGTTGTTCGACTCAGGTTGTTCGACTTGGGTTGTTCGACTCAGGTTGTTCGACTGAGACTCAACAAAAACTTTAAAACAAAAAAAGGACACTTTTTTTTTGGTTGTTTTGCAAAATCTAGTACAATAGTGTTACTCACCCATTAGAACAAGTAAAAATAGAAACTTTTAAGGTTCTTAAGTCTGATAAAAAATTTAAAAATTCTTTTTTTTTATTAAGTTTTCTTGTTCTATGTAAATGTTTTGAAAACAAAGAAACAAAATGAAATTTTTTCTTGATTTAAAGCTTGTACACTATATTCCTAAAGATATTTAGATCAATTTACAAGGTAAATGATCTCTTTAGTGTACCCAAATAACTTGAATCAACAAGAAATATAATGGAAAAGGTTGGATTTTTTGCTAATAACACAAAACCAAAAAAAGTCTAAACACGAAAATTAAAACTCACCCACTCCAATGGCTCTGATACCAATTGAGGAATATTAGTAATCTCTAAAAACAAGATCTAGAAGATGAGAATAGGGGAAGGAAGGAAGTATTTAGTAGGAGAGTTAAGACAAGAACATGAAATGCATTACTATGTGAAATACATCCAACAATCCACCTCTCCAAGGCATGGAGTAGTGTATTTTACTTACAAATGGCCACGTGGGCTTGGGGCTTGCATGGATTAATTCGTGCAAGGCCTTGTGTAACCTATATAACACTCGTGTTTTAGGTAATTTGTTATGACATTTTGTAATTCACAATTTATTTTTTAGGGGTTTTTACGCGTGTACTCTTAAACCGTAAACGTTAATTTAATCGGTAAATGAAAATGATCATTCGGTGTAAACGGGTATTTAAACAATTAATATGTTTACTTCAAGAAAGTGTTATATGATTATTTTGAGGATAATTAATAACCTTTGTTCAGCGTATTTTATTTGGCTACGTAAAATTGCTTACGTTTTCATGATGAAATGCGTTTAGGCATTCCCCGGAAGTCTTTAAACCTATACTACGCTTAAACAATTACCCACGATTATACCCAATTACTCAAAAATAATAAATATTAAATCATCCACATATTATATGCAATATGCCGAATATTTTAGGATGTGACCAAGACTTTTCAGTTTAATATTATCTAGAATTATAAGAAAAGTAATCTTACACCTTTATCAATCTTGTACATGGTTATATTGACCTAGGGTTAGAAAGTAAAACCATGGTTTAAGTAATGTGATAATTTTTACTAAATACTCATGCATGCATAAGTAATATTTTACTTAATCTACTTACAATGCAAAATCATTTCTTTTCTTCTTTCTTTGTCCCAAAACCCAACGGCACAAAACCCCTTGTATACATAATCTCATACTTGATTTTCTAAGGTTTACATAGCATATTCTAATCATACTTAAGGTATTCTAAGAAGGTTTCAAGGGTTGGCTAAGCTTTGAAAAGATTTTATCAAGTTATTGCAAGATTAGGGTTTCAAACCTAATCTAGGGTTTATAAGCTTGTAAGCTTTGGTTTTGAATCTAAACACGGGTTTAGAACTTGTTTATCATCTCTTACATCATTACTAAGGTTTTCCTAATTCCTTTATACTTTTATTTCTTATGATTTTATGTGTAATATGTTAAATATGGCTATAATCACCACTAATGACTTTTAAATATGTAAAATGGGTTTTTATTTGAGTTTATCAATTTATACACTTATTCTTATGTCATATGGTCCTATATATCATGGAAAAGTGAAAATAAAAGTATGTTAACCTATGGATTAAGTATAAACATGTTTAGGTTAAATTAGGGTTTTATAATGTTTCTTAATCTTCACATATGAAAATAATGGAAAGAAATTGTTAAAACTTGGTTACTTTGAGTTACCAAGGAATAGGGATGACTAGTGACTTTATTATAAGTACCACATGTGGTTCAAATGTGTTTTTAGAGTTTTTATAGTATAATACATAGTTATAATACATAAAACAAGTGTTTATAAAGTTATACCTTTAAATTAATTAGGGCTGTCTAAAATCCTGAAATTTAATACAGAAGTTTGAACTTCAATATAATTATTATACGGCCTAATGACGATTCCATAATGATAAGAAACTCGAAAAAAACCAGATCTATAACGTAAAAGATACGTTTAATTAAAAACGAGGTATGGTTTTACGCCTATAAATACTTTTATAAAAACTACATTTTATATATAAGTAATATTATTACAGGCAACTTTCATTTCATAAAAACAATCTAATTTATGAATATACTTTTAATCTACGAGATTGTACTCGAAGAATGCTAACAAACGGTAACTATAACGAATAATAAAAAAAAAACATAATTAAATAACTATTTTTCGACATTTAGATAATTAAAGTTTATAAAAGTATTATTTTTTATAACTTATGAACAGTAAAAGTACTATTCATCAGCGGACCCAACTTTTATTAAATATAATACCTCTTTTTAACAAAAACGTACTCGAAGGAATCACTAAAATCGGCGGATTAAAACAATAGCGATATTACAGATGACAAGTTTACGCTATTAAAACCCTAAAAACAACAAACGAAAGCTGTTGTGAACAGTTTTGTTTCCTATTGCAGCGCATGATATCTTAAAAAACTTAAAATGTAATATTTTGATCGCCTCGTCTCTAATACATAGACTAGTGGAGTAAGAAACGGGAGCAACGGGCTTTCTTAAAACGACCAATTCAGGTCTTTTTTAAGAAAAGTATATTTATAAAACATTTTCACTTCTAATAATATTATTTTACCTTAAAACGATTAGTCGTGATTATGCTATATAGGAATATTGAGAGGTTATCCAAAGTGCCTATGTTACTAGGGAGTTTCATAATGAGGCCTCTTAGGAGATGGGTATTCGTTGAGTTGTTGGCATTTACGATTTTAAGTGTCCTAAACTCTCGTACGTCATGTCTGACTCTTCAATTATTTGATAGCTTACGATCGACTAGTACGATGTAACGACTATAAGATATTAGTAAATGTTATTAATTTAAGTAAAAAAAAAGACCCTCCAGTAACTATACGACCTTTATTTAAATAGGTTGCCATTTATCGTCTTGCGTATGTTTTATCTCGTGATTATTTGGACCCTAATCTGTACTCAAGGTGAGTTCCTAGCCAACACTTTAGACTGTTTTACTGATATTTAAGCTATTATATTTAGGGGTGTAGAACATGCTTTGTTTTATAAATTGGACGCATAGTCTTTTTAGTGTTGAAGTGATATTGATTTATGTGTTTTGACTTTGTAGGATATCCCTCCTGTCGCACCATTATTATGAACTGTAATTTGCATAGATGTTGTTGTTAATTACATTATGTGAGCCGCGAATGAGATTAAATAGATCTATTGGGATTAACCTCCATGTTTGGGTTAATTTGCTATCACTCAGGTATATCGAACGTTTGACCATGTCGGGACCTGGGAATGTTGCGGGTTACAACATCTGTTTACGGGCAAAAACTGTAAATAGCAACATATTGGTGTGCCTTCGGTGTCATCGAGCTTAGTGCAACAGTAATCTTTGTTTTGTGATTGTTGGCATCTGGTGTATACATCACGGGAAAAATCTTGCGGGTCCTGCATAATTTAATTAATAAACCTATGAATTCACCAACATTTTTGTGGACGTTTGAAGCAAAGTTTTCAGGAGGTCTATTTAGGTTACGTGAGCCAAGGGATGCATTAGGATTATGTTTTGGATTAGCATGTTAAAGATTTATGTGAATACATGTTTTTGGGAAAAATCTTGTTATCTTTTGTAATAATAAAACGTAAGAACAAGGTCAGCTATAAGCTTTGTAATATGTCTTTTATTTAAATCAATTTATCGATTCTAAACGACTTTTTATGTCGTTCTTATATATATCTTGTGTTGTTGATCTATGAACTGATAACATTTGCCATGGATCCTTATTCCGCTGCGACAACATTTTTTGGGGTGTTACCGAATTGGTATAAAGGAGCCAGGTTTAGAGAACCAGGTTCAAAATGTTCTTGCTGGACTATAAATGTTTTCAAACATTGCATACATACAAAATGGGTTTTTACGGGGTATTCATGTAAAAATTTGTATGATAGTCGGTTAGGGCTATATGGCATGTATAATTGATATACGTGTTTATAATATATACGTATATTAGGATTAATATGTCTTATATTAATATAACTTATTAAGCCTATTTTGATTTCAGATACTATCATGTCAGATTCTGAGCACTCTACGGTTACATACACATCAGTATATGAGGACCCATCAGACATGGGGTCACCAGGAGTCGAGGGACCTATTTTTCCGGTTCCACCATCGCCGGACTATATACCTGGCCCTGAGGGACCACCATCACCAGACTTAGTGTGGCCTGAGGAGCCATATAGCGGCACCCCTTCACCTATTTTATTAAATTTTGTTCGGTGAACTGTTTACCAGGAGTTCTTAACCAGTGGACGATGAGGTATTCCCGGCTGAGGAGCAGCCAATGCCTGCTGCTGACTCACCTACTCATCAGTCACCAGGGTATATACCAAAGTCTGACCCTGAGGACGGACCTAGAGGAGGATGACGGAGGAGGATCCTGAGGGATGGTTCCAGCCGGACGATCCTTTGCTGACAGAGGAGATGGACGATGAATGTTGATGTAGTGGAGGATGAGCACTTAGCTCCTGCTGACCCTACAGCTGTTGCTTATTCAGCTGACCAGGACCCATACCTTGCTTATCGCGTTACGGCTAGGATGTCCATCCGACACCAGGCGCCAGCACCGTTCCTCTCCGAGGAAGTTGCTGAGAGATTGTTAGCCTTACCTACTCCACCACCATCACCTCTCTCTCCATACTCATCACCACTTCCTCAGATACCCTCTCCGCCATTACCTATACCATCTCTGTTCATGAGACTGAGATGCCAGAGATCTGTTTTACCGCTTCGTAAGAGGCCGCGTCGTACTACTCTATGGTCTGGATACGAGGTCGGGGCGGAGAGTTCCGGAAGCTGGTACTGCATAGGCAGGTTGGACCTGCCACAGCTAGGGCAGGACCTTATGGAATTTGCTGAAGATGTTAGATACCGCTCCCAGGACGCCAGACTCCAGACGTTCTAGAGAGTTAGGACTATGGTTGATACGGGATATCATGGTGTCCATTGTAGGAGCCATCCAGGAGATTGCAGCTCGACCACCTTAGAGGGGCGTATCAGAGAGTCTACTGTGGTGGTTACTACTGTTGACTAGGAGGATGAGCGATCATTTATTCTCAGATGGATGATGCACAGATATGACCGAGCTTAACTTAGAGCCCGAGTCAAAATGTTGTAAAGGGATAGGCATTCCACAGACGCACTGCCCCTTTGATAGAGGAGGACGGACAGAATTATCTCGTGACGCTTGGGTAGGTCGTATGGATGTTGGTGACCAGGTACTATTCTGAGGCGTATATCGCTTCGGACTCGGTCATGGCTCAGCAGTCTGAGATCACTGAGTTGCAGGCAGCAGACCGTAGGAGACAGTCGGTGATTTCAGATCTGCTGAAGAAGTACTATCGGTGACAGAGAGGAGCAGTTTAGTAGAGACCATAAAGTAGTGAGGAGTCTCAAGGCTAGATGATCGAGGATTAAAGACACCATGACCTGTAGGGTTCACTGCTGAGCCAGAGCTACCAAAGCTGAGGCCAAGTTGCCGTGTCTTAGGCTGGGTTAGGATTGTAGCATATGTACAGTCTGTTAAGTATTATAGGGTATCCCAGCTAAGAGACTGTATAGATCTTTTCTTTTTTGTCTAGTACTCTGTTTAGATCGTTTTGTTCATATATGGCTTCTTTGTGAAGCCTACTAAGTATTTAAGAGTAATATTCTGGCTAGTATTGGCTTTAGGTTAATTGTGTCTTTGTATACCTAATATATAAAAGTGTTTGTGATCGTTTGTATTTAAACTCAATCATGTATTATTTTCCCCAAGTTATATATGAATAAAGGTTTGGATTTGTTTTTATATGAAATCGAATTTATTGTGATTTTAAATGAATTCGATTTGTTAAATTTCAATTATATGTGTATTTCACCTAGTGTTGTTTTATCGTTTTTTTCATTATGTATACATCGGGTTATGGTTATGATTTTTAAAATCTAACGGGTATTTTGATTTCTTTCTGTGATTAAGACAAATGGCACCATGAGGAAGGCCCAAAAGGCCCACGAGGTTTAATCCAGCTACAACTCCACACCACCAGTCACAGACCTACTACCACCACTTGGTCACAATACCCAACTGAAGGTCCAATGATCAGCAACGTGGGTCTCACTGCTGTGTTGGCAGCACGTGCTACGACCCGAAATGGCGATGATAGCCATACCTCGGGAACCGGTGTGAGAAGGAATGAACGCACTGTGCGGGAGTGCACCTATCAAGACTTCATGAAATGTCAACCCTTATCTTCAAGGTACAGAGACAGTGGTCGACTTGACCAGTGGTTTGAGAGGTTAGAAACTGTGTTTCGCATATGTAACTGCTCGGGAGAATTATGTGAGTTTGCAACTTGTAATCTTATGGTAACTGCTATAACATGGTGGTGGAACTACATGCTAGGGGACAGTGGACGTATGAGGTCGCATATGCAATGATGTGGACTGACTTTGAAGAAGAAGATGACAAACTATATATTGTCCGAGATATGAAATCAAGAGATTAGGCAGAAAAGTGACTTAAAGTACAAGGGCACGATGTGGTAGCCTACACAACTCCAACCACGATTCAGGGGTAGCATTGCTGTGTGGACAAGGATGTTCCCTGAAGAGACTGACAATTGATAAGATATGCTCGGTGGGGATGCCGACCCCATGATTTTACTCAAGTGTTGTGGCCATCGAAGCCAAAGACCTTTGAAGGAGGCTATGGACGATGGCGGACTGAATTGACGTATAGAATTTAATAAGAGGGATTAACACTTTGGCTGAGAGACAGACAGAAAACAAAAGGAAGTTTGAAGACGATCTGAAATAACCAAAACCACAACAAACCCAGCAAACTTAAGGCAGAACAACAGGCAGGGCTTTGCTGCCTGAACGGTGAACAAGATAAACCGTTTGAAGGGGACTAAACTCGATGTCCAAGTGTAACTTCAACCATTACGGTACTTTGTAAACCCTACATGCACTAATGCAAGATGCTTGGCCACCTAGCCAAATGGACTGTAGGAGCGGCCTTGCAACTGCAAACAATCAAACATCCGCCAATAACAATAACAACAACACACCGCATCAACAATAAAACAACAACCGTAACAACAACAACCCAAAGAGCCCAGAGGGGCACAATACCTATGCCATCGTTTGCTTTAAGTGCGCTTGGGCTCGGAGGCACTTCAGGAAGGAAATGCCACAGTGGCTAAGAAAACATGAACCGGGAAATGGCAACGCTATGTAGCCTAGGGGCATTATGCTCAGGGGTGTTGCAGGGCAAAAAAAACCCAGACAACAACGTTGTGTGACGGGTACGTTTTCTCCTAAACAAACCGTTGTGTTCCATTTTATTTGATACTGTTGAGATGGACTCGTTTCGTGTCTATCAATTTAGGACTTTGATTAATATAGCCCCACTACATTTAGATCACTGATTATAATGTTGATTAGCTGATGGTAAAGAATAATTGGCGTAAATAGTATTACTGGGTTTGCACGTTAAATTTTCAAAACCATCCGTTTCCCCCCTCCTCCCCAGTTTCACGTCGACCTAATGCTGTAGAAATGGGGTACTTTATGCGACGTCATAGTTTGGAATGGACTGCGTTGACCAAAATACCAAGCCATTTATTGCTGTGCTAAAAAAATCGTTTCGTATCATTTTTTGGGAGCGAAATCTTAATTTTTTCTTGGAGACGGAAGTTAGAAATTAACGCATCGGGACTCGATTAATACTTCATCTCGTGCACCAGGCCCAGAAGTATAGCTACAAGGATGTAACCTCCTTTTTGGCACATATTACCATCACAGGAGACTGGTGACAAGGCGAAGCAGGAGAAGCTAATCTGCTAGATGTAATCCGTTCGTCAAAAAGTTTACCGAAGTATTCCCGTGACTTGCCAGGTCTTCCAAACTACCAGATAAGTGGAATTTCAAAAACGATTAGTACCACGGTGCTTGCACCAGTAGCACGGGCCCTTATCGATTGGCCCCATCAGAAATGAAGAATTGGCGGATCAAATACAAGACGCTTTCCCAGACTAAGCTATTTATATGACCCTAGTTTCGTCGCCATGGGGTGCTCCAGTTCTATTCGTCAAGAAGAAAGATCGGATAGTTACGGACACATGTGCATTGATTATCGATGGAAATAAACAAACTAACGGTGAAGAACCGTTTTATCCGCTACCGAGAAATTGAATGGACTTATTCGATCATCAAATTTCAATGGTCCGAGTATCTCACTCAAGATCGAATCTAAGTCAGGTTATCACAATTGAGGGGTTTCAAGAAGAAGAATCTCGAAGAATCGCCTTCAGAATCGATAATGGACATATGAATTTCAGTTATTGCCTTTGGTTGGACCAACGCACCTGCTGTGTTTATGGACCTCATGAACCGAGTGTGTGCAAACTTATCTGCGACAAATTCGTAATTGTCCTTTATTGACGACATTTTGATCTATTCCTAAAATAAGCAAGAGAACGATGAGCTTTGAGACAATATTGGAGTTGTTGAGAAAGAGGAGTTGTATGCAAAATTTTCCAAGTGATGAATTTGCGATTCCCAAAGTAAGTTCTCAGTCGTGATTGATAATAAAGGCTTTCTGTGGATACTGCCTAAGATCGAGTTCCGTTTTAAAGAACTTGCGGCATTCTCCTTTAGACACCAACGGAGATTCGTAAGGTTTGTAGGTCTTGCTGGGTATTAACGGACGATTCATTGGCAAGGGTTTTCAAAGATCGCCAAAACACATGACAAGCTCATCTCAAAAGAAGGTCAAGTTTGAGTGGGGTTGCCAAACAAGAAGCACAGTAGCGTTCCAGTTATTGAAGTAGAAGTTGTGTAGTGCACCAATTCTGCTTTACCGAAGGATAGCTGAAGTTTATTATTATCGTATATTGTGATGCTTCAAGAGGGTTTGGGCGCTGTGTTGATGCCACAGGGAAAAGGTTTAATTTCTTTCTCGCGATCACGACAGTAAAGATCTATGAGAAGAATTACTCTCTGATCTGGAACTTGGGAGCAAGTAGTGTTCACTCTGAAGTTTGGGATGGGCAATATTGTATGGTACCAAGGTACGGTTGTTCAATGATCATAAGAGTTTACACAGCATATTCTTAATCAGAAGGAATTGACATGAGGCCAAGTCGATGGTTTAGAATTGCTTAGTGAAGTACCAGATGCGATACTTCGTTATCACCCAGGAAGGCACATGTCGTTGCTGATGCTTCTTGAGAGGAAAGAAAGGGAACCACCGTTAAGGTTCGAGCTTTAGTCATGACATGGCTTGGATCTTCCTAAGAATATCTTAAATGTTCAGCTGAAGCACGGAAACTAGAATCATCAAGATGTGAGGATGTTGGAGTTTTTGGCTGATTGAAAATGCTAAATATCCATAGGCAATTAGAACGAAAAAAGTTGGAAACCTCGTACGGATGGAACAATATGCCTCAATGGCAGGAAGTTGGTTACCTTGTTATGGCAATTTGCGGAAGGTGATCATGCAACGAGTTCCCACATAATCGAAGTATTCTATCCATCCAGTTCGATGAATATGTATAAGACGTAAAAGAAGACATATTGGTGGCCCAATATGAAAGCTGATATCGCCACCTATGTTAGCAAGTGCTTGACCTGTGCTAAGGTCAAGGCCGAACATCAGAGACAATCGGGTTTGTTGGTACAGCCCGTGATACCTAATGGAAGTGGGACAATATCAGATAGATTTTGTCACAAAAGCTTCCTAAGTCATCCAGGGGTATGACACCTTTGGGTAATCGCTTTGAACGTCTTACAAAGTCCGCAAATCTTTTATTCACCCATGAAAGAAACTGACCCTCTGGAGAAACTGCGAGAATGTACCTAAAGGAAGTTTAGTATAGTGGCAATTGAAATAACCGGTCTCAATTATTGTTGTGATCGTGACCCTAGGTTCGACATCGCATTCTCTGGAGGTACTTCAGAAAGCTTTGGGTACAAGTTTAGATTAAGTACGGCATATATCCGCAAATCTGTACGGACAAAGCGACGTAGAACCATTAAACTCTCGATGATATGCTTAGAGATTGTGTGGACTGACTTTGGAAATGGGTGGGTTAAACATTTGCCAATGTCGAGTTTTTCATACAATAACAGTTATTATTTGACTAGCATAAAGATGCACCCTTTGAGGCACTTTACGGTTTTAATATGTCGTTAGCCCTGTTTGTTGGGCTGAGGTTGGAGTAGTTCACTCACGGTCCAGGATAGTAACAAGAATAGCACTGAGAACAATCATTCCATAGTTTAAAAACAAAGGATGCAAGCCGCTGGTGATAGGCAAAAGAGCTCGCTGATTTGAAGCGTAAAGCCAGTATGGAGTTTGACAGTTGGAGATAAAGTGAGGCTCAGGTTTTGCCTTGGGGATAAGGGGTTGTACAATTTTGCAAACGGGGGAAATTAAATCCCATGTGTGTTGGACCTTTCAAGGTATAAAAAGGGTTGGAGAATTTGCTACAAGCTCGAGCGTCCTTGAGAGCTCTGAGCAGAGTTCATAATTACTTTCAACGTGTCACACTTAAAGAGAGTGTCATGCCGACGAAACCTTAAGCCGTTCCGTTGGAGGGACTTCATTTGATGACAAAGCTTCAGTTTGTCGAGGAACCGATAGAGATAACAGATCTGTGAATTCAAAAACAGTTTAAGCGAAGCCAGTATCCACATTAGTCAAGGTTCGATGGACTCCAAAAAGAGGGTCTGAGTTTACCTGGTCGCGGAAGATCAATTCCGGAAGAAATACCCAAATTGTTCTGACTAAGACGGGCCATCGTCAAAGAGCTGCCATCTTAAGCCTTGGGGACAAAGGCTCAGTAACGGGGGGGAAGACTAACACCTCATGTTTTAGTGTCCATTGTATGACATTTTGTAATTCACAATTTATTTCTTAGGGTTTTACGCGTTACTCTTAACCGTTAAACGTTATGTTAAATCGCGTTAAATGAAAATGATCATTCGATGGTAAAACGGGCATTAACAATTAAACATGTTACCATTAAGCCAAGTGTTATATGATTATTATAAGGCTAATATTAACTTTGTTCTCTTATTTTATTTGGCTACGTAAAATGACTTACGTTTCACGATTAAATGAACGTTTAGGCCTTCCCGAGACGTTTAAAACCAATAAGCCTAATACGAACTACCCACGATTATACCCAATACTCAAAATAATAAATATAACATCACATATATATGCAATATGCCGAATTTTTGGATGAGACCAAGGGATCTTTTCAAGTTTATCATAATATCTAGATATTAAAGGATAAGTACTCTTCACCTTTATCAACTTGACACATGTTTAACCTTTGACATAGGGTTAGAAAGTAACCTTGGTTAGTTTATGTGATATTTTTACTTAAATAATTCATGGCATGATAAGAGTAAACTTTACTTAAAATCTTTACATGCAAAATTCATTTCTTTCTTCCTTTCTTTGTCCCAAAACTCACGGCACAAAACTCTTATAAACATAATCCAACTTTTTTGATTTTCTAACGTTATACAAGCATATACACATCATACTTAAGGTATTCTAAGAAGGTTTGCAAGCATTGGTTCATCATTTGCAAGTATTAAGAAGAAAAAGTAAAGATTAGGGTTTTGGAAACCTAATCTAGGGTTATAAGCTTGAAAGCTTGGTTTTGAATCTAAACACGGGTTTAGAACTTGTTTATCATCTCTTACATCATTACTAAGGTTTTCCTAATTCCTTTATACTTTTATTTCTTATGATTTTATGTGTAATATGTTAAATATGGCTATAATCACCACTAATGACTTTTAAATATGTAAAATGGGTTTTTATTTGAGTTTATCAATTTATACACTTATTCTTATGTCATATGGTCCTATATATCATGGAAAAGTGAAAATAAAAGTATGTTAACCTATGGATTAAGTATAAACATGTTTAGGTTAAATTAGGGTTTTATAATGTTTCTTAATCTTCACATATGAAAATAATGGAAAGAAATTGTTAAAACTTGTTACAATGAAATTACAAGGACTAGGGATGATATTGGACTTTATTATAAGTACCACAAGTGTCAAATGTGTTTTTAAGAGTTTTTATAGTAAACTACTAAGTTAATAATACATAAAAACAAGTTTTTATAAAGTTATACACTTAAATACATATGGGCTGTTTAAAATTCGAACTTAGACAGTAGGTAATGATATTTTATAAAAATAATACGCCTCATGACGATTCCATAATGATAAGAAACTCGAAAAACCGATCTATAACGAAAAAGATACGTTAAAAACGAGTTTACGACTATAAATACTTTTATAAAACTATTTTTATAAAAGTTACTATTCATTACAGCAACTTTCATTTTTAAAACATCTAAAATATGATATAACTTTTAATAACGAGAAAGTACTCGAAGGAATCACTAAAATCGGAGTTAAAACGAATAAGTTATCGCGATTACGAGTTTACGCTAATTAAAACGACAAACGAGCTGTTGTGAACAGTAATTTTACTATTCATCGCAGAATCTTAAAAATGTAATATTTTGATCGCTCGTCTTACTACGAAGACGTGGACGTAAGAAACGCGAGCAACGGGCTTAAAACGACCAAATTAGGTCATTTTTACGAAAAGTATATTTATAAACGTTTTCACTTTATAAAT
>BQNB010155314.1:2769-15410 GCA_026074375.1 Tanacetum coccineum
AATATTGTGGATAGATCTATCGGGATTGACGAATCCTGTTTGTGTTAGCCGGATAGGTAACCAAACACACTATATTTGAATTTCATAGGTATATGGTAATTACCTACACCGAGGGCCATTATCTCTCTATATATATACCACATCATTTTGGGTATATATATACACTAGTCACTTTGTGTGCCATGAGCTTAGACCAGACAAGAAACAAGACCAAACAAGAAACAAGACTAGACAAGACCAATCAGACCAAACAAGACGATAACGCAGTAATACACTATTACTACGATAATTGCATTCGTTGCAATTATTACAAATAACGGGTATATAATAACGTGACCCAAGATCATAACAATACCATTTTCATAATAATTGTGTTTGTACAATTATTACACTATGACTTGTATTCAAACTGTTTATCAAACCTATGAATTTCACTCAACCATTGTGTTGACTTTTTAGCATGTCTATCTCAGGTAATTGAGCAAGTTGCGGCACGGAGTGGCATGGACTCGAAGATGGCTGAACTGTTATCATTCAAACATGATGTTTTAGATTTTGGGACCTGCCTTTGTAAAACTCTGATTTGAAATGAATGATAACGTATCTTTTGAACAAACATCTCTTTTGGGTCGTTTTCTATGATTATGATTGTTGTTTCCATGAAGTAATACCCCAGATTAGCTTCCGCTGCTATATTGTAAAAATGAGGGTGTTACAGATTGGTATCAGCGCCATGGTTATAGAGAACAAGGTCAAAACCTTAACTATAACCACATTTCTTTTTCAGCCATCAAAGTCCTCCGTGCCACTACATTCCGGAACAAGTATGTAAATATACATATCTATTATACTATTACATAAATAACTTATGTTATTTACAAACTAGGTTGTTAACAGAACGATGTCTTCTCCCAACCGCTCTACTTCCGATATTGAGGATGCTTTTTCCTCTATGAATATTCTTAACTATACTTCGGTCTCATCGGATTATTTCCCAGCTTCATCGGGAAGCAATTCTTTTAACTCTTCGGAAAACTCTAACGATAATATGATTCCACCGGTATTCTCATCTTTCTACAATAATACTTATTTGAAGGACGTACAAGCATTTTATGCTAAGGAATTACCTATTTCATCACCAGATCCTATTACTCCACCAGCTATTTTGACTCCATCTCTGGTATTACCACCATCATTACTATTTGATCCTCGATATTTCTTTGTTCCTGAAGAACTATTACCACCTAAGAAACGAATCTGTTCCCCATCTTCTTCCTCAACTACGTTATCTAATTCATCTCGG
The DNA here is from genome assembly GCA_026074375.1 of Tanacetum coccineum. NCBI lineage: Eukaryota > Viridiplantae > Streptophyta > Magnoliopsida > Asterales > Asteraceae > Tanacetum > Tanacetum coccineum. The sequence continues at coordinate 4,073 of BQNB010155314.1, forward strand.
AATCAAACTTGTAATTTGGTATCACCATCCTTCTCAGTTTATACTTCTACCCCACCTCAAGTATTTGAAATAGGAAAATGTTCAGATAAGATGTATCTGAAACATCATGAGAAACAAGTTGAAGATATCTTGAATTATTTAGATGAACTCCATCTTCACCGCATTGAGAGAATGGAAGAAGAACGTACTAATGGTAACGAACTAAAGACCGAACTTAAGAGAATCCGCACTCAGATTATCAGACTTTAAAAGAAGCGGTTAGGGCAAAAGGATAAGATTGCCTTTGCTCATTACAGAATTTCCGATCTTAAACAAATCATTGAGAAAATCCAATCTCGTTACCAAACAAATCAGGAAGATCTTTAGGATGTCATCTACCGGATCAAAATCATTAAGCTATTTATAACTTTATCCTAGCCACGGGATGTGTGGTATAAATAAAAACGCTTGTCAAATCTTGACTATGTACAGTAAGAAGGCAAGTTATTTATAAAGGCAATCCCGTTTCATACCTTATTGTTTCTAACTTATCTCTTTCTTTCATCATCATCTCCATCATTTGTATCATTATCTCCGTCTCCATGAATCATACCATAACTTCTAAGTACTTAAAATCTAAAAATAAGCATTTCTCTTTAAGCATTTTAAGCATCACATTTTCTTTAAGTATTACCTTTCTAAACTTGTGATGTCATTCTTACTACATGTTCTCTTATGTTGATAGAATGCCTCCCAAAAGGACGTCAACATTTGAAACACCAGCCATAACTTTGGATGCCATCCGGCAACTGATTGCTGATTTTACTGCAGCCCTGGAAGCATAAACTGCTGCCATGGCAAGTGCTAGTAATCCCAACAGGAACACCAATCTTACTGGAACTCCAGCAGTGAAAACGGGAAACTACAAAGAGTTTATCAGCTGTCAACCTTTCTACTTTAATGGTTTCTAAAGGATCATTTATTTTATTTAACCAACCACCAAACTCATCCAACCTGAAACCTCAATCCTTTATCAGCGTGTCGCGTTGACGTAACCAATTATCGGGGAACCCAAATTCATTATCCTAAGTAGTAGGATATAGCCGTTAAATTAAGCTGCATCTTCTTGGTCGAGCTGTTCCATTCTCCGTTGTGCTGTGATTATTATTTGCATTTCTGCTAGTTTCTCTGCAACATCAAGGTGAGTTCATAGCCCCACCTTTTCTCTTTTAATGGTTTTCTTAAACTATTTTCGGGGTGAGAATACATGCTCGTTTATTTAAGCAAACTTATTGGTTACTACTACATAAGCGTTACATGAATGTTTTTACTAAAGCTTTTACTTGCCTACCACATGATTTCTAATACATGTTTGATACTTGGTTGTTTACTCATGAATTTATTGAAGCTTGATGTGCTTACTATATGATTTGAGATCATCGATTATCTATTTACAAAACCGTGAGTTTTGAACACATACTTTGTTTTTCTAATGGAACACAAGTGCTTGAAGGGTATGCCTGACCCGCTTATGAAATTATCTGCATGAGTCACTATTGCCAAAGACCCCAACATCATGAACTGTTAATTGCCTATAATAGGTGAGCGCTAGTACAAATAAATAGATCTCTTGGGTTTGACAGCCCTGTCCGGGGGTCTGAATTGAATCCTTTCGAGCACCCAGTCAACGGACAATTTGTATTTAGAATTTTAGGTATAAGGCAATAATACCTAGTTTTGGGGCAACTGATTTACATACAAGATATGTGTTAACGTCAAGGTTTCGGTGTCATGAGCTCAATGCAATAAAGATGAATTGATACATTATATTCGTTGCAATGTATTCTGTTGAATTATACTTTTAAATACTGTCGCTGGCTGATCTTAAACCTTGTGGTCCACTATTTAACATTACTTGATTTATTGAAAACATTACTTGGATTTCGATAACAATTCTTCTAAATGTTGTAACGCTACTTTTCTTACAGAAATATTTCTTGAACTATTTCAATACTGCTTTTACTTAAACCTATGAATTTACCAACATTATTGTTGACGTTTTTGCATGTATTTTCTCAGGTTATTATATTGCTAGCTGAGCATTGGGAGCATTCGAGACGCGTGGATATCAAAACTCAAGGACTCGGTTTTCTTCACATTCGATAATCATTTATCTTTAAAATATACATTGAATCATGTTTGGCCTCTTTTAACTTGGTGAAAAGAAAATTATTGGGACCTAAATTTACTCTGATTTATTTAAATCGAATGTGACATTTTATCAAATGTCCCTTTTGAGGTCGTTTACTGTAACTTGTACTTTATACTATGAAGTAGCACCCCAAAGTGGTATTCCGCTGCGTTGAGATTTTATGGGGGTGTTACAATAACATACGTACAAACAAGTTTCTTTCAATCCGTTTGTACAAACAATCCCTTAATCATTCATTACCTTCATCATCTGTTCATTTACAAATTCATAATCATTCCTTGACATCACTCATTTCATGATCTCCGTATTCTAAAATTTATGTTATATTCTGCAACATAATAACAAGGAAACACACAAGAATCTATACAATGTCAAATGATTTCAATACCACTAGGTATGAAAATTTTGATAAAGACTTGTGATAGCATTCTTATTCGATGTTGACTTTTAAAGGTTAATGAATAGTGATTCTTTAAGATCAGAGTAGCGTAGTAGAAGCGTGGTGGGCCCATAACCTACAAGTTCCACAAATCAAAGTATTTCATCCACCCAGGTTCTATCAGGATCTGAAGAAATTCTATTGGCTATCATCAAGAGGTGTAGTCTTGAAAATAAGTAGACGTGTGAAAGGAGGTAATTATAATTATGGTGTACAACATAATTATAAATGCATCACACACGTGGACTTGTAACCTTGATTAACCTAAATTCATACCCAGTACCTATCTCTAAACAATACCACTATAACTTTCAACTAAATCTCGGGACGAGATTTTTGTAAGGGGTAGAGACTATAACAACCTAAGAATTTTCATCAAATGCAAAACCTATTTTACTATGATCACAATTGTACGGGGAATTTTTCGCTTTATTACATTACTTGCATTGTCAATATCTCAGTATGTCATAACTAAAGTAGACGAGCTCACGTAACCTATCTATGGCAATCCTATCTTCATACATGTCAAGTTAATATCATCATATTCTTTATTACAAGGTACATTATCCCTATAATGTACTATTCACAACATTATATCTAAACGAGCTTTAAACCGTTATCGTATACCTCTAAACCCTAATTCCATGAAGGATTAACATCTAAAGTGAATGCACAAGCTACTAAAGCATATGTACAAGAAATATAACATCTCATTTTAAATATAAAATCTCTTCAAGTCAAAGTACAAGTCTCTAAAAGTTCAATGTACAAGTCATTAAGCATGATCTCCAAAATAGCCGTTTTACCTCTGTTTTTATTCTAATTTCTTCACCACCACTTGTGTACAAGCTATTACACTCATTATACATTATTTAAACCCTAATTAATCCATTTATAAGCTTTCATATCTATTTTTATACTCAAAACCCTAATTCAAAACCTTAAACCCTAAAACCGAGCTAATTCCTAAACCATGACAATCCTATTCCATCATTATTTAATAATCCTACTTCATTTATACAAGAATCGAATTCGAGAAACACTAAATGATCACTTAACCTGTTTTCTCATTTTTAACCCGTTCAACCTCAAATAAGCAACCATGAGCTATTATAAACTCATAATATGAGTTTAAAAATCATTAACCATCAGTATCTATCATTTCTTTGACAATATACTTGAATTAGAAAACCTAGAAACCCTAAACATCCACTACGTGCCCTAATTTCAACCCACGAACTATTTCTTTCCATTCCAACCCATTATAACTTGAACCATCACTCAATTATTATAGCTAACCCTTTATACATTATCTAGGATCAATAATCCATTAAACCTAATCCTTTATACACGAATTATAAGCCTAAAAAGACACGAAAACCCTAAACATACCAAATGGTACCCGCGACCTCATTTCTTTAATTTAAACCCGTTTTAACACAAACCAATTGCTAATAATTGTTAATAATCCCTAATACAGACCTTGAGCACCCATTTTCTCCATTTATAATCACTACACACTAAATGTAACCAAGATAAACTTGTGAAAACCATGTCGAGTCCAAAATAGACCCGCACCCCATTTTTGGCTTCTTTAACCCATTTTAACCATAACCATGTGCAAGGCACTTACATAAACTCCTTCTAGACACCTTGTAGCAGCTCACCCAGCTGCTTAGACCTTTCCATGGCCAAGAAAGAGGCCACATGACCTCTCTTTTATCTAATAGCAGCCGTGGCAGCCCCATGTGATTCCAACACTTCAATCTAAGTTTCTAGGCCTCCACATCTGAGTTTATAGTTGCAGTCATTTTTTTTATCTTTATCTCAAAACCCACACACTTAAGATACACCTAAACTCATGATATAATACACATGTTGAATCAAGCAAAAAAGCTCAATTTTTCTGTCCCCCTCCTTTTCTTTTGGGTCGATCGAGCCAAGAAGACAAACACCTTGGTGTTTTGATTTTTCTAGTCACCAAATATTATTTGGATGATGATATTTTAATCATCCATGGAAGAAATGTACACATGCAACAAGGTTCGAGTTTTCGATTCGGTTTGGTTCGAGTGTTGCGAGCCGCGGCTAGAAACTCAACGCGCGCGCAAACCCGACACTTTTTGTTTTTTTGATCTTTGCTTTATATATCATGTGAGCCTTCTTTTTATTGTTTGATTGTTTCGTTTATCGATTTAATTTTTATATATGTGATGAAATCTATTGAAACTTGCGGCGTCTAGAATAATATGTATTTGATTATAAAGCGGGATTTATATGCATTTATAAGTTGTATTAGATATATTTTAGATGAGTTTTTGGGTCGAAAATGAGTTTCGACGTGTTTTGTAACTAGTAAAATTCGAGCAGAAAACTGAATGGGCGATTCGGGTTTCGAGATTTCCGAAAATCTGATTTTGGTTTCCAAAATATTGGCTAGAGTATAATTTTTGCGGCGTTTGATTAATGGACCTTTACTCGCACCCCCCCAATAACGAGAAATAGACGGGAAACGGATATACACTTTTAATAAGAAAAATAAGTCATATTAGAGATTTATTAAATCTGACAGATTTGGTAATTCGACGTTTTGAGCACTTGCGAGTCTGTTTTAGCCTTCCGGCGAAACACGAAAGTTGTTCAAAATAACGTTTTACATAAAACCTCTTTTTAGTCAAAATCGTGAAAATGTAATATGACAGGTCAAAAACGAAAGTCAAACTTTTGCATGTCTTTAATAAAAATATAAAGTTCAGCAGATTCTCGTAAGGGTATTTTGCGTCATTTACGTAGATCCAAAGTCTCGACTCAACAAACTGTAATAAGTTGTTTCGGAACGTCGTTCCGATTAAACTCTCTTTTACGTCCTAGTTGTGAAAAACGTGATTCTAGCTGGCGTTTTGGTCGAGCGCGCTAGACTTAGAAAGAAAATAATATCAATATTTAAAAGTAAAACGTAAAAGTCAACGAGTACTTTAATACTACGTTAAGTGTTCTAAAAATATATTTGATTAATAAAAAAAACTTTATATGTGTAAATATATAGGCATAAGAATAACAAGGAAAATATGGATAAATATATATAAGTTATTGGCGTGTCGGGGGTTGTCGGAAACTTAACATTTTAATAAACGGTAATTAATATCTTACCATAATCTGCTAAATATAGAAACTTTCTTAAAATATTAACCTGCTAAATATAGAAACTTTCTTAAAATATTAACCTGCTAAAAATAGAAACTTTCTTAAAATATTAACCTGCTAAAAATAGAAACTTTCTTAAAATATTAACCTGCTAAAAATAGAAACTTTCCTAAAAGAGTAACCTGCTAAAAAAATAGAAACTTTTCGGAAAAGCGTCTTAAATTAATAAAAACTTAGGGCGTTCATGTGGATTCCATAATATGTAATTATATTATATATAGGTGTGTAGTAAATATATATTTATTTACTTATGCAAATTATGCATTTTCCCCTTGATCTTTATTTCTTCTATTCACGGACCACTATGTTATAGGCCGTGGTTGAGACGTGATCATCATTATTCGTTTGTTGTTGAACCTCTTATCCGATACTACTACCTAAGGTGAGTTCATAGCCCCACATTTTCTCTTTTAATGGTTTTCTTAAACTATTTTCGGGGTGAGAATACATGCTCGTTTATTTAAGCACACTTATTGGTTACTACTACATAAGCGTTACATGAATGTTTTTACTAAAGCTTTTACTTGCCTACCACATGATTTCTAATACATGTTTGATACTTGGTTGTTTACTCATGAATTTATTGAAGCTTGATGTGCTTACTATATGATTTGAGATCATCGATTATCTATTTACAAAACCGTGAGTTTTGAACACATACTTTGTTTTTCTAATGGAACACAAGTGCTTGAAGGGTATGCCTGACCCGCTTATGAAATTATCTGCATGAGTCACTATTGCCAAAGACCCCAACATCATGAACTGTTAATTGCCTATAATGGGTGAGCGCTAGTACAAATAAATAGATCTATTGGGTTTGACAGCCCTGTCCGGGGGTATGAATCGAATCCTTTCGAGCACCCAGTCAACGGACAATTTGTATTTAGAATTTAGGTATAAGGCAATAATACCTACTTCAGGGGCAAACAAGAATGCATATGATATGTGTTAACGTCAAGGTTTCGGTGTCATGAGCTCAATGCAATAAAGATGAATCGATACATTGTATTCGTTGCAATGTATTCGGTTGAATTATACTATGAAATACTGTCGCTAGCTGATCTTAAACCTTGTGGTCCACTATTGAACATTACTTGATTTATTGAAACATTACTTGGATTTCGATAACAATTATTCTAAATGTTGTAACGCTACTTTTCTTACAGAAATATTTCTTGAACTATTTCAATACTGCTTTTACTTAAACCTATGAATTCACCAACATTATTGTTGACGTTTTTGCATGTATTTTCTCAGGTTATTATATTGCTAGCTGAGCATGGGAGCATTTGAGTCGCGTGGATATCAACAAAACTCAAGGACTCAGTTTTCTTCACATTCGATAACTATTTTTCCTTAGATAGACAAAATGAGTCACGATTGAAATCTGGTAATCTTGTTAAATCATAAATTATTGGGACCTAAATTTACTCTGATTTATTTAAATCGAATGTGACATTTTATCAAACGCCTATTTTGAGGTCGTTTACTGTGACTTGTACTTTATACTATGAAGTGACACCCCAAAGTGGTATTCCGCTGCGTTGTGATTTTATGGGGGTGTCACACAAATCTTATATAAAACAATACAAAACGAGCAATATAAACCGAATAAATGATGCCAATAATATGATGTTATTTGATGTCATCACCCGTCGCCCTCGTAATGGAATATGTAAGTATTTAAATTAATTAAACACCTAACTCAGAATCCACCCAAATGACAAGGTAGTATAAATACTATTACGTGGGTATCATATAACCTAGTCGCGTTTCCCTAGACGGCTATGCTAATGTGATATTTTATAGCTATTTTGTTAAAGCCTAACGTGCATATCATTAACAAAAAGCAATAATTCAAGATAAACAACTAGGTTTCATGCAATCATAAGCAAACACAAATTATATTAAGCCAAGCATGTTTATTGAAAGTGAAGAACAATTAATCAAATAATACATAGGCATATTGAAAGATTAAAGGGATAACAGAACTTTACATGAATAAACTTAGAGTAATGGTGAGTACAATATGGTTTGAAACCCTAAAAATCACCTAAGAATAGCTTCTATGAAGTAAAAATTTGTTCCTCCAAGTTTTCCTCTCTAAAACACAAAAACTAGGGTTTGTATATATAAGATTTAAGTCGCGACGGCATCGCTTGTTAATTACGATGACGTCAACCCGTAGAATCTTCTTTGCGCTTCTTTAAGTCGGCTACTCAAACGCCGTCACCAAAATCACTAACACCGTCTCTTGATAACTTTGACGCCATCACAAAGATTTGTGACGCCTTCTTCATGAACTGTATGCCAGTTCTTCATCATCTTCGTGTAGAGTTGCAATCTTGTCCCATTTCTTCCCAAATTGAGTCCAAAGTGTATGTATTTCCTCCAAATGCCTTTCAAATGCTAAAATCACAAAAAGAAACGATTAAGTACGTATTTTTGGCATATTTTCATCATTTTAGAGGTTAAATTCATAGGTTAAATGACCTCAAAAAAGTGTATAAAATGACACCTCATCAAATACCTCTACACTTGAGATTTGCTTGTCCTCAAGCAAATGAGATTTTCTACCTAGTCAATAGCAATATCGGGGGCATTTAACCTACTCAATAAACATAATTCATGGCATAATCGATTAGACCTCGTAATTAAAAGCATAAAAATTAAATACTAGCACCTCACATAAGTGTTTGGATTATCTCATTCTCTCGGGTGTATAATGAATTATAACAATAAATAGAAACGGGAAAATAACACTCACTACCTGTCATAGTATATAAATTACCATAAGCTTGATAAATGATCAAAAACCTCTACCGCTTTAGCGTAATACCTAGGAATTACTATCAAAGAGGTCTTTAAAGGGTTGTGATGTATAGGTGTAGGGTAAAGGAAACACAGTTGGCGATATTTGGGGAATTTTTGAGTGTCGGCAAGTTAATTATCTACAAGAACACATGTAAAAGGCGTTGCTAAGCCAAGACTCGACAAAACTAGGACAATAATATACAAACTCTACATCAAACTCTTTCTTTTATTTTCTCGACTCTTTCTTGAACATAAACAATAGCAAGATGGCAGTCAGTATCTAACATATTTTTTTACTTTTTCTATTTTTTCATACATTTTTGCCCTACCATCTGCTGAAACATAAATAATACATGACTTGGGGTTTATAGATGCACCCTTACACTTGAGTTTTTAATACTCAAAAACATAAACTAACTAATGAATCGAATTAGAAGGATCAATAAACATGGAGTGTATTAAGCACGTATGGGGATAATAATTTAACTTTCTTCCCCATCTCTCCATAAAATAAAAACTACCATGAATTCCAATAGTTCCAAAACTGTATACACTAATAATGAATCGACTTAGCAACCATGTACTCAAGTAAATAATTAACTGGGTTTAACAAATGTGATAACAATAATGTACTAAAAATGAGTACATATATGGAAGGCTAAGGCGATTTGGGTGTAACATTTTGGTGGGGTGTAAACAATGCTCTTCATTAATAATCCGGAATCCACTAGAAAATTACGAGAACCGTGAAAAAGGATAGGCTCAAAGGGGTGTACTATTGGTATCTCGTACTAAAAATAAGTGCGTAGCAAGGGTGTGGAGGTAGTTATATGATAACGGAGACCATCATAACTATAACAAATACAGGCTAAAAATATGGGTTTATCCTAATGCCTCTTATCACTTAGTAAATCATAATCACATGAATGCAATCTCACTAGCAGTCTCGGGATGAATCATTTAAAATCATCAAAGATGGATGCTTTAATTCTTAAAGATCTAGGGGCGAACCTTACATATTTTGGGTGTAATTTTTGAGTGGTAGCGTTTTTGTGCTAGTCATATAATTCCTATCCAATAAGATGCTATTAATACCTCCGGTTTATGCCATAAAAAAATTAAATTTGTTTAAAATTACCGTCTTATGCTATGTTTTGGTATATTACACATCTTTTTAAGGACAAAGCAAATGCAATTGAAGGAATAGTTTCTAAGGCTTTTATTTCCCCCTACACTTATTTTGAACATTGTCCCCAATGTTCTATGAGTACCCAAAAAATAAATAAAGGGAAAATAAGAAAAGCGAGAGAAACTAATACTCCCCTGGTTTTGCTCAATAATGGAGAAGAAACATAATGATCCTGGCTAAATCGTCATCCAAGCAAAAATCCTAAGAACTTTCGGGCTCTCCTTATCAAATATAACCTGCAAATTAAAGACAAAAGCAACTATACCAAGCGTAAAGTTCTACGGTAAACGATATACAACCCTTTTAATTGTGAATTAAAATCCTATGAAAGCAATAAAGATAGAATGAATGTACTAATGTAATCGTGGCTTTCTACAGGAGTTAGGAAAACTTAAAGATTCTGGAAATTACACAAAAATAAATTTTCAAAAATTCAAAAAAAGTAAATTTTTTGTAGCTGCGGGCTGGTGACACTGTCTCGAGAGCTTGTAAAACTTTTTGTTTCATTTTCTTAGAAAAAATATTGCACAAATATCCCATTAGTTATAACCTGTAAAAAATTTCGTCGTAGGCCACAAAAACGGTTAGTACAAACATATGACTTAAAACAAACGAAAACATAAAATGTAAATTAATCTAAAATCATTTATTTTACATGTTTGAAAATGGTTCTTATAAACCAGATATTTCTCTCCCCTACACTTATTTTATGCAAAATACATTTGATTATAATTAAGACGAAGTTAAAAACAAAACAAAGCATGATCACATATAAATCAAACATGTAAAAAGAAAAAAAACATGACACTCCTAAAATGCAAGAAATAAAAGATTGGGTTGCCTCCCAATAAGCGCTTTTATTTATTAACGAGTCTTCTAGCTAGACTCAGAGTCACACTCCTAGGAATCATGAAAATGATCCAAGTCAATGATCTCGCTTGGATTCTCCTTCTCGGATAATTTCCTAGTTGTGGGAATTGATTGAAAGATCTTATTAAATTTCTCTCCATCGGGGTCAATCAATTCAATCTTAATGTGCCACGCACCATCTCCTTCTTTTGGTGACCTATTCCAATCTATTCTATTTTCTATCAACTCTTTCGACTCCCACATATTTCTTTTTAGATTGATAGGTATAGCTCCTGGGAATTCTACCATCTTTCTAAACACTAAGACATCCTTAAAGGGGTTGAGTTCGACATCCCTAGCAATTTCACATTCCCCGAGTAAATGATAATCCATGAAGTCTTTCTTAGCATAGTAAGGGGGTCGGGCACCAATATCATCCGTACTAGGTCATGGTTCCTAAGATTCTCATTTTCCTAGGGTGGTCCAATAATGTACATCTTCATCACCTAGGTCAATTTCTTTAACTCCAAATATTGACCTAGTAATTCCTTCTCCTACCTTACAATCTTTTACGGCACTAGCAGTTGCTAAGAATCCTCTTCCTACAAGCAAAGGGGTCGTAGGGTCTTTTTCCATATCTATGACATAGAAG
>BQNB010155316.1:0-15409 GCA_026074375.1 Tanacetum coccineum
GATTCAGAAGAGGAGCCAATTAAGGAGGAGCCTCTCGAGGAACCGAAGGAGGAAGGGTAGTTAGAAGAGTCAGAGAAGGAGACGGACTCAAATCTCTTGTCGGATGCTCATAGCAGGTCTGGACTCGCAGAGTCGGGTGACTCTTACAAAAGTAAAGTCAAACCCAAGCGAGACCCAGCATAAGTTTATCCCGTATTTTACCTCGACACATTGCTATCGATGATTTCTTTCGGATATTTTGTATTTTCGGGCGCTTCGAGACCGTCATTTTCTTTCTGTCGTTTTCGATTTTACCTTTACATAAATAAATATTGTTTTGATGGAGCATCGTTTTTGTGTTATATTGGAGTCATTTAAGATGTGCAATGTGGTATATGTGCGTTACCATTGAGATGTGTAGTCTTGGAAGTAAGTACACATGTGAAAGGATGCACTTATAATTATGGGTGGCCAACATAATTATAAAGGCATCACACACATGGACTTGTGACCATGACTGCATTGATCAGTGTTTGTTTGTAAGCTAGTAGTGTAATATTTTGTGATATGTGTAATCATGATAAGGATGGTTATATAGTTATGGAATCCCTCTTTTACCTAATGCGCGATTATGTTAGGCTTAGTTGCATAGATAGTAAGTTTCCCTTCTATTTAACGTTTGCGGATACCCCGGATACATGCTATTATTATTATTATGATGATTGAGTTTGTTTGTCTACTCAATTATTTGCTCGGATATATAACCCTTATTTTAGCATTCTTTGTTCGTACCATGTCGGTATGGATGATCTAACTTTTCTATCCGGTGTCTTGATGAATAGTGGTTATTCGGATCTGCTTCTTTGGATATTTGTACGTTTCATTGGTTCTTTCGTAGTACTGATTACTCGTATGAGTATCAAAATTTTCTTTTAAGCACTAATTGTTCCTAACATATTAGTGTGGATCATTACTTCGTTCTTTATATATCCTTTGGTTTTCGTAACATGTTGCGGCATGTTAGTACCGACGCTTTTCGATGGTTGTTCTTTCGATCGTGAGTACGGATGAGTCTTTACGTTCTTCTTTTGGTTCGTAATGTTTTCGTATGAATTTCTCTTGTGCATGTTCGTTTCACTGTTATTCTGACTATATGGTTCTTTATACTCCATTTCGCTTTCAAACAATAGAATTGTGTTAGAGTCTTTACGGTATTCTACAATTCCTTTTGGTATTACGATGTCTTTTGTTTGAGTAAGATATTTTATATTGATGTCAAGTTATGGAAATCCTTTTGAAGTATATCTTAATGGTGTTTGGGGAAAACTATTCTTGAAATGATTTTATGAATACGTTGTGATAAGCGCTTTTATATGACTGTCTCTTTATAAAAATTGCGTTTACAATGATTTTTATGAAAACAATGTGATATTGGTTGAGTGTCAAAACTATGTTTAAGATAATTTTTATATTTTTATAAGTTTGTTTTTGATAAATTTTATTTTATGAAAAGTATGTTTAAAATGATTTATATTGGTAAAATGCGATACATTTTTTTTATAACCATCTCTTGATTTTTTTTATGAAAACCATGTTTAACCGAATTTTTTTTTTCAAAAAGATTATATTTAAGATGATTTTTTTATATTTTAAAATGATTTTTTTAAAACGTCTGTCTTTATTGTTTCAAAATGAATTTTTATAAAAACCGTATTTAGTTGGTTCTTTCGAGTTAAGTCGATTATTGGTATAAGAATTCTATCTTTCGTATTTATCAATCTTGATACGTATCATTATTCGATATATGTTCCTTTTGTCTTGATCCGCTTTGTTGACTCTTTTGTTTGCATTTTCTATCTGTATAGATATTCTATCCTTTCTTTAAAGGATTCTTATGTCATTTGATCAACATCTATTTGCATATATGAAATCCCTTATATGTATTCTAGCCTTTGATTCGATATTCATTTGCTACCTTATTCGGTATTTTGTAACCCTTAGAAGTCATTGATATACGTTTTATTCGACCAAGTCACTTTCCTTGGGGAGCACCTGTGTTGTTTAAAAGAAGGACGGTTCATTTCGAATGTGCATAGACTGTCGAGACCAAGAATCTCCCCAGGATCGATGACTTGTTCGACCAGTTATAAGTTTCGCGTTATTTCTCTAAAATAGATATTCGTTCCGGTTACCATCAGTTAAGAGTACATGGAGAAGATATCATCAAGACGGCATTTAGGACGCGATATGGACACTTTGAGTTTACAGTTATGCCTTTTGGGTTAACCAATGCACTGGCGGTTTTCATGGACTTTAAGAACCGGATGTGCAAGCCGTATTTAGACAAGTTTTTCATTTGTTTATCGATGATATCTTGATCTACTCGAAGTCTAAGGAGGATCACGAGGTTCATTTGAAGTTGGTGTTGGAGCTGCTGAAGAAGGAAAAGTTGTTTGCCTAGTTTTCCAAGTATGAATTCTAGCTACAAGAAGTGCATTTTCTCAGACACGTGGTTAACAACAATGATATTCACGTAGACTCTAGTAAGATAGAAGCAATAAAGAATTAAAAAGTATCTAAGACGCCATCCGAGATATGATTATTCTTAGGATTGGTAAGTTACTATCGACGTTTTATCGCAATTTTTTCTAAGATTGCTAAGCCCTTGCTTCACTAACGCAGAAGAATCAGAAGTATGAGTGGGCCAGAGAACAAGAAGAAGCTTGTCAGACTTTGAGGGACAATTTGTGTAATGCACCAATATTGTCATTGCCTAATGGACCAGAAGACTTTGTAGTTTACCGCGACACGTCAAATCAAGGATTAGGTTGTATACTCATGCAAAGAGGAAAGGTAACTGCCTATGCATCACAACAATTGAAGATTCATGAGAAAAATTATATAACACTCAACCTAGAATTAGGAGCAGTAGTGTTTGCTCTTAAGACTTAGAGGCATTATTTGTATGGTACGAAGAGTGTCGTCTATACGGATCATAAGAGTCTTCAACACATATTCGATCAGAAGGAGTTAAATATGCGCCAACAAAATGGATTGAATTGTTTAGTGATTTTGACAGTGAGATTAGTTACCATCCGAGAAAGGAGAATGTAGGGGCTGATGCATTAAGTAGAAAGGAGAGAGTGAAACCAAGACGAGTATGCACAATGTCCATGACTATTAGTCAAGTGTCAAGGACAAGATATTAGCTGCTCCAGGTGAGGCGTCCAAGGTAGAGAACGTGACAGCAGAAATGCTGCGTGGCCTGGACCAACTAATAGAAAGGAAGGAAGATAGAGGTATGTATTTTATATGGGTTCCATTAATAGGTGATGTAAGGACATTAGTTATGGACGAGGCTCATGCATCGAGGTACTTGGTACATCTGGGAGTAGATAAGACGTACTATGACCTTAAAGATATGTATGGTGGCCATGTATAAAGAAGGATATTGCTACCTATGTTAGCAATTGTTTGACTTGTTTATAGGTGAAGGCTGAAACACCAAAGACCTTCGGGTTTATTGTAATAGCTAGAGATACTTGAGTGGAAATAAGATAGAATAACTAAGGACTTTATTACAAGGTTGCCAAGATAAAGTAGTGGGTATGATACGAATTGGGTAATAGTCGATAGACTGACTAAATCAGCCCATTGTCTGGCAATACGAGAAGGTTACAAGATGGAAAAGTTAGCAAGGCTTTATATTGATGAGATAGTAGCAGGGCATGGAGTGCCCGTGTCAATTATCTCAGATCGTGATGGAAGGTCTGCTTCAAGGTTTCTGGCAAATATTACAGAAAGCCTTAGGGACGCGATTGGATATGAGTACGGCTTATCATCCTCAGACGGGTGGAAAAAATGGGCGTACAATTCAGACATTGGAGGATATGTTAAGAGCGTGTGTGATCGACTTTGGTGGCAGTTGGGATGTTCACCTATCGTTAGCTAAATTTCTTATAACAATAGTTACAATTCTAGAATTCGATATGCGCCGTTTGAGGCACTGTATGGAAGGAAATGTAGGTCGCCCGTTTTGTGGGCTAAAATTTGGTGAAAGTAGATTGATTGGACCGGAATTAGTGCAAGAGGCGACTGATAAGGTATTCTTGATAAAGGAAAAGCTCAAAGCTGCGAGAGATCATCAAAAGAGTTATGCTAATAATAGGTACAAGCCACTAGAGTTTGAGGTTGGAGATCAAGTGTTACTGAAGGTGTCGCCTTGGAAAGGCATGATACGTTTTGGAAAGAAAGGTAAGTTGGCACCAAGGTATGTAGGACCATTTGAAATTTTCGAAAGGGTCGGTCCTGTAGCTTATCGGTTAAGATTGACCGAGGAATTGAGTAGTGTGCATGACACATTCCACGTGTCAAATTTGAAGAAGTGTTTGGCGGATGCTAATCTGCACGTGCCATTGGATGAAATCAAAATCGACAAGACTCTTCATTTTGCTGAGGAACCCGTAGAAGTTATGGATCGTGAGGTTAAGAGTTTGAAACGTAGTAAGATTCCAATTGTCAAGGTTCGTTGAAAATCAAAACGTGGCCATGAGTTCACGTGGGAACGTGAAGACCATATGAAAGCTAGGTATCCCCGATTGTTTGTTGACCATGCTGTTGATCGTACTAGTTAAATTTCAGGACAAAATTTCCTAAAAGAGGGGATACTGTGACAACCGTGACTTGAGCAGGTTAGTCAAACCGTTAGAGTTGACTAAAGTATTATTATGTGTTATAATTGTGTGCTTATGTGATCTTATATGAGTATGTGATATCAATCCTTGATGTGTGTTCATCTATTAGTGATTGAGTTGTGGTTTTGGTGGCTATTTTATTTCGTTCATATTTTGTGACATTAAAAGTGATAGCATGATTTTATGCGTTATCGTGTAAATTGGTGAATAATTGATATACGAGCGTAAGAGTTTATAATATATTCCTAGTAGTGATTTAACACTAGTATTTAAGTTAATTAAGCTTTAGTATTCCTAATTTAAGAAAGTAATTTATGAAATGGATTTATGAATAGTAAATTTAAACCTAGTTTTTATTTAAAAAGGTTTTCTAAATTAATAAAGTATGAATCATTAATTCCGGGATGAGATTTATTAGTAAATTGAGGTTTATAATCTATTTAAGAATTTAATAGATAAGAATTATATAAAATAATATATTATTTAGTAGTAAAAGTTTTTTTATATTAAGTATTTAAAGGTTTAAAAGAAATAAGTAAATAAATAGTTTTGTTAAAAAAAATTATATAATTAGATTGATTATAAAAGGTTTCAGCCGAATTTTAAAATAAAATAAAATAAATATGATATATTAAGGGGTGTTTTTGGATCGGATGAAGAGGGAAGAAAAAAAAGGAAACACAAGCCTAGTCTAATTAGAATTCTAAATATTATATCTAAAACTTTTGTAAATCTTATAAATACCAAAAACCCACCCCTTCCTTTTCTTTGTTGATCGGCTGGAAACCAAGAAGGCAGAAAAAAATATATTTTCTTTTTATCAAGATCTAGGTGTGGTGATTCTTGTGTAATCGGGTTAAAGGTTTAGGTATGTTCATCAAATCCCTTTTTATTTAATCCTTTATAATTTTGTAGCAATGATTTGATGGATTTAGGGTTTATACATATTATGTAAATTGATGCTAATAAGCTATATAGAAGTGATTAAGGTTAGAGTAAAAGCGTATTGGTGTAATCGGATAGGTCTAAAACGCGTTAGAATCAAAGTTAGGGTTTGGCAGAATTTTAGGTCATGTTGTTCGAATGATATCTTAATGATGGGGAAGTGTTTTATTATCATTCTTATGTCCATTAATAAGTTCAGAGAGTCTAGTTTTCAAAAAGTGTGGCCACGATCGATTTCGAGGTCGGAAAGTTAGTCTAATGATTTTCGCAAAAAAAGTTGTCAAAACAGTAAATTTAGGTCAGATTTAGGTCTGATTTCGAGGAGTAAAACCACTACTTAAAATTTGAATTAGGGTTAGCCAAAAATCAGAAGTCATATTTTAGGTGTCTATTAACTCCAGTTCGAAGGGCTAGCATTAAACCATTTTCTAAGTATTTTTAAGGACGTCAAACTTTGTGGTGTTTGTTCAGATCTGAATCTGAGTACTTTGGATTTATTTTCTATGTCAATGTATTGTGTGTGCGATTAACCTCAATACAAGACCCCTCTTGTGTTTGGTATCGTCATAACACTTTATTTTTAATATAATGCATTTTAGACATTCCCCATTGTTGACATCAATGTGTTGTGATGATGCCTATCTTGTTACGCCTCGTGTTTCTGCCTTGGCGGGGTGTGACACACTACATCACCAATCATACCCACAAGATTCCAATAATCATACCACATATTAGTGCTTTTTCCATCACCAAACACTTTGAAAATATGCTTCCTGACTTTTCCTCTTAAGTCTAATAAGTTCTTCCACATCCAACTGTCATTGCTATCTTTTCGAATGTTCCAAATATTTCTTCTTTTGAGTTTTACCACATTAACCCATATAACCCAAAGAGTATTTTTATTAACAACAATATTCCATAAATTTTTTATTAGTAGATCTTCATTCCATTTACCAAGCATTCTTAATCCCAATCCTCATTGACTTTTAGACTACACATTGTCTTCCAAGCCACTTTAGCCTTGCCTTTTTTGATATCCCCTTTGCACCATAAAAAACCTTTTAGAATCTTATCAATATCTTTCACAACTGTTTTAGGAATTAGAAACACAGTAGCCCAGTAAACATTTAAAGAAGATAGAACTGATGCAATCAACTGAAGCCTGCCTGCTTATGATAAATACTTGTTCTTCCAATCATCCACTCCATTCTTTACTTTATTAATAAGCTATCTGCATTCTTTGGAGCTTAGTCTTTTAGTAATAAGAGAGACTCCTATATACTTTACATGCAACTTTCCAACTGCAAATGGAAGGATTGTCAAAATTCTATCTTTTTCATCTTCACTTACATTTCCAAGGAACATAATACTTTTTTCCATATTATGGATAAGCAGAAATATCACTACTTTGCATCATAGTAACTCTAATGATCCTGACTGATTCCACATCACCGTGACTCACCACCAGCATATCATCAGCAAAACATAGATGAGTCAACTTTAACTCGTTACATTTCATATGAAACTTGAAATTTGCATTCTGCTGAACATTTTTAGCCATTAGCAAGGTAAAACTTTCCATCACTAAAGTAAATAGGCGTGGAGACATTGGATCTCCTTGCCTTAGACCTCTACCACTAGAAAAATATCGCTTTCTTTCTCCATTCAGGTTTATAGTGAATTTGGCAGTAGTAACACATACCATAATCTATTTAACCATTCTTTCATAAAAACCAAAGTTAGTAATGACCTTTTCAAGAAAATTCCAGTCCACAGTATCATATGCCTTGGCGACATCAATCTTCATACAACATCTACTTGAGCCACTCTTTCTGTCATACCTTTTTAACAGCTCTTGGGCAATGAGAATAGTATCTTGAATCACTCTTCCTTGAATAGATGCACCCTGATTTAGATTAACCAACTTATAAAAAGCAGGTTTAATCATATTAGTGATGATTTTATAGATGCATTTGTATATCACAATGCAACATGCAATAGGTTTGTATTCAGAGACCTTATTAGGAGTACTAACCTTGGGGATAAGGGAAATAAGTGTGGCATTCATCTCACACAACAATTTTCCAGTCATGAAAAACTCTCTAATAGCCAAACATACATCATCTCCCATAATCTTCCATGTTTTTTTGAAGAAGATTGAAGTGTATCTATCAGGACGTGGTGCCTTGTTATCCCCAATATCAAACATAACATTCTTAATCTCATTATCAATTACCCCCTTACCATATTCAATGCTTCATCATTATTCAGTTTAGAACCAAACACCCCTTCAAAATCATGATGCTCATTAACATAATTGTTGGCACTAAGAAACTTTTGAAAATGATTCACAAACTGATCTTCCATCAAATTCTCTTTCAATCTATTACCTTGATCATCAAAGATACTAACAATTTTACTTGCTTGCCTGCCTTTTGCTCTTCAAGATCTTATAAAAAATTGGTTATTTCTGTCCCCTTTACTGATCCAATCAACTTTGTTTTTTTGATATAAAAAATCTTCTTCATCATTAGCTGCTTCATTATAATTCCTCAAAGCATCAACTTCTTTAGCCTTACACTCATGACTATGAGGATTCTTATCAAGGTTTGCTTGAGCCATTTTAAGATCTTCTCTACATCTTTCCACTTTCTCAGATAAATTTCCATTCTTCCAATTAATAGCATTTAGATGATGTATAAGTGCCTTTAACTTTTTCACTAGCTGAAACATTTTATAACCTGGAATTTCAGTTTTCCAAACATTAGCCACGGTTGGGAGAAACTCTTCTTTATTCACAATGTACTTAACAAATATAAAAGACTTCTTTTTCTTTTCATAACTCTGAGGTATCTTTACCACCACAGGACTATGATCAGAAACAAGGTAAGGCAAGAATAAGGCATTAGCCTGTGGATACTTCAAAATGCACTCTTCATTAACCATGCCTCTGTCTAGTCTCTTCAGGATACTATTTTGAGGATTAAGTAGAGATTTGATCCAGGTATAGAAGACCCCATTATTGCATAAGTCTTCCAATCAGCTGCATTAACACAATCTATGAAGTCTTTCATATCATTTGAAATTCTAGAACCACCTTTAGAATGTTCTTCATTTTTAGGAGTGACATTGAAATCACCAATCATCATCCATAGCCAGCCAGAAGTTATCCTTTTAGCTCTCATTACATCTTCCCATAATTCCCTCCTTTCTTTACCTGAATTAGCAGCATACACAAAACTACAAAAAAACTCTAGCTTTACTAGGCAATGTCTCAATTAGACAAAGCATAATCTGTATAGAGCTATGAAGAACAGTGACATCCACCATATTCCTATCCCAACTAACCAAAATTCTACACCTATTTTGACTTTGATTAACATTTGAAACCCAATTCCAGTTACTAAAAGTATGTTCACAAACATTTTGCAACTTATTTGGTTTTACATGAGTTTCTCAAAAAGAACATACTTGAACTTTTTCTTCTACAATTAAATTTTTTACTTCTTTTTGTTTTTTCCTTTGATTCATACTTCTAATATTCCACGTAGCTAGTTTAAAATCCAGAACAAACTAGTATTTACAGGACCTACACCTCTTATTCAAAGCATCCAAACAGCTAATTCAGGACGACTTTACATATTATCATCAGTCATGGTTTGAGCAATACCTTCCTCATTCTCATACACATCCTCCACATTCATTCATTTGTCTTCCTTCTCCTTTAGCCTATCAATTTTCCATTGGTCTTTAAAATACTTAATCATATCTTTTGACCAATTACTTGCTTCTGAACAAGTAGGCTGCATTTTTTTTATTTAGGAAATTATC
Source organism: Tanacetum coccineum (assembly GCA_026074375.1). Taxonomy (NCBI): domain Eukaryota; kingdom Viridiplantae; phylum Streptophyta; class Magnoliopsida; order Asterales; family Asteraceae; genus Tanacetum; species Tanacetum coccineum. The sequence goes on from BQNB010155316.1 coordinate 9,450, forward strand.
AACTATCATCTGTCTTTTAGAATCCTAAAATCACTTTCATCTTAAAAGTTCATTTCATTCAACACTTTAAATTTATTCTTGTCCCTATCATTCCCATTGCTTGAACCAGGATTTTTCTTATTACGCTGATCTTATGAACACCACTATTAGCATTACCATTATTCTTCACATTCTTTTCCCTATAAACTTGTTTATTCCCTTTAACATTGATCCCCCTTTGCTGCCAATTACTTTTCTGATTTTGACCATCTCTTTTCTTATTTTGAACCTCATTAAACCATTTGTTTGCTTGACCTCACTATTCTTCTTAGCTTTTTGAACTGCTTCTGTCATTGCTAATTTTTCAGCCTTAGTTCTTGGCCTTTTGATACATTTGTCAAAACAATGCCCAAACACATAACAAGTATAAACATCTGGCTTCCAATCATATTTCACATCTACTTTTTTTGTTCCTTTGATAATATTATCTTTCCCCATATAATCAATCTTAATAACATCTTTCAAATCTTCTTTAGCATCAATTTCCACCAGTACTCTAGCAAAGTCAGTTCTACCAACACCAAATTGGCACATATTAACAGTCATTTCTTCCATTATCTTTGTTTTACCTAGACTACTCGCTAATGCACTACTCTCTTCCATACTCCAGGCTTTCATAGGAATATTAATCATCTTAACCCACATAGGTAAGGTGGTTGGTTCAGTCTTTTCCAACCCTATTTCAGGATCCCACTTCTGAACAAACAAAGGCCTATTCCTTACCAGCTATGACCCTTGTTTTAGGACACAGTTCATACCATTTTCATCCTTAAATTTGAACAAATTCACCCCACTAGCATTCACAATTACATCCTTCAACCCATACTTTCCCCACATCCTTCTAACATGATATCTCAATGATGAGGTGTCATTTTATACAATTTTTCAGGGTCGTTTAACCCCCTAAATCGTGCATTTATGCCCAAAATAGGTACTTAATCGTTCCTTTTCAGGTATTTCTCATTTGGAAGGCATTTGGAAGAATTACACGTGACTTGGGCTCATTTGGAGAAGAAACGGACAAGACTACGAACCTACACCAACATTGATCAAGAATTTCTCTACAGTGGCTGGAGACGGCATCACAGATATAACGTGACGCCGTCACCATGAAGATCAAGACGGCGTCACAAGATTCCACGACGGCGTCAGAGCATACGACCCAGCCCATTATCTAGAATATTCTCTTTCATGACGGCGTCACGATTAAAACGCGACGTCGTCACAACGTTTTTCCTATATATACAAACCCGAATTTAGGGTTTTGAGTGTGTAACTTTAGAATAAAAAGAGGGTACGAACCCTAGTTCGTTTAGCAGCTGTTAGGGACGAATTTAGGGCCTAAAAACCCTATTGTACTTCCTCCAACTCATGTTTTAATCAAGTAAGGTTTATTTAATCATTCAATATGTCTATGTGTTGTTTGATTGAATCTATCTACGCTCTTGCTTATCTTTAATATGCTTGGATAAACCTTCATTGTGTTTTATTAGATTGTAATGAAACTAGAATGTAGATCTTAGTAGTTTTGCTTCTTGTGAAGAAGTGAAGTTAGGCTCTAAAAACCAGCTTTTGTCATGTATCGCTGTTGATATGTCTAGGAAACATGATTGTGTAGAGAAGGATACCATCGGGAAACCAGTACTTCATACTACCGTGCCCCCTAATATGGTTGATCCACTTTTTAATATATTTAACATGCACATAGTGAACCCCTAGGGCCATGTAATAGTCCTTCAAACCTACCTTACGTTTGCGATTTCTCAAGCGGAATAACTAAGTAGGACGGCGGTTCGTTAATATGTTCATGACTTAGGAAATAGTTACACATATCATTACAAGGGTGACAAGGCAACAACACTAGGAGAAGCAATCTAGGGAGTAATACATGATTAAATAAACACAGTCTTTTATCTTATTGTTATTACCAATTAGCGTAGATTTATATTTAGTTAATAGCTAAAACCAAACCTCCTCTCAATTATATGATTTACTTGCTTTCCATAAAACATAAAAACACAAAAATAATCTTCTCTTAACCCTTAGAATTCTGTTAGACCGTGATCAAGCCTTCCCAACCTATTCCCTGAGTGAATGATAACAACCCTCGAGTCTTGCCTATACTACTGCTACAACGATTATGTGCTCTGCCTAGGGAGTTGTAAGACTTCTTGTAGAAGTCCTATGACGACCGCATCAAGTTTTTGGCGCCGTCACCTGGGGAAAAGTCGGTTATGACATAGTTTAACTTAGTTCTACTCGCTTGAATCCTTTCAAGTGAGAATTTAATTTCCGCATATTAGCTTTCTTGTAGTCTATCTTTTCTTCGTGTTATTTGTTTCGTAACCCATTCTCGTCAACCACCATGGGAGACGAGAATCCTATCCGTACTCTAGGAGACTACTCCAAACCAAGCCACGAGGGCTACAGGAATACCATCGAGCTCCCGGTAGGGAACAACGTGGACAACTCTTCGTGATCTGATACACCATCCGGTAGGAGTGCAAACGGATGCTCAATGTCCACGGACTTTCGGTTTGAGGATCCAAATCAACACCTCAAGGATTTCCCTTTAAACTGTGGACTCACTTGAACTTTGACGATGAAAATGGTAGGGAAAGAACGCGCCTGCCGTTTATTTTATTTTTCCCTTTCGCGATCGAGCTAGCAATGGCTTGATCGTCTTTCATCAGGATCCACTCCACATTGGGAGGATCTTACTACCCAATTCTATTGCTCAAGTTCATTCACCAGAAGGACCGCAAAACTTCCGCAACGACATCCTGATGTTCCAACAACATCGATGAAATCTATATCCGAAGCATGGACTGTTTCAAGGACTACTCCAAAAAGTTCCTCACATGGCATGGACCTTTGAGGCTCTAAGTCCAAAATTTTTTTATATGACCATGAGTCAATCACGTCACAAGAACAAACCATTGACCAACTTCGGCGGCCCGGTGGTAAGCTTCGTGACCTCAACGCTGAAGAATCCTGGGCATTATTAGAGGACCTCGCCCTCTATGACAACGAAAGTTGAAACGACCCAAGGGATTTCGCTAAGCCGGTCAAGGCAATCGCATTGCCTCAAGATGTCTCGAGTACATCCGACCGCTGTCTAATTGAGCTCGAAAATCAAGTCCAATGCTTGATGGAAGCTCATCTTGCTCCGACACAACCTACCCAAGTAAATAAAATCACTACCCCATGTAAAATCTGTAGTGGTCCCCATGACACTCAGTATTGCATAGAAGACCTCGAACAAGCCTTTGTTGAATACGCATCCTCGCGTACCGATGAAGTGGGAGGTAAGTGGTATACTTTCAAGCCCGAGCAAAACAATCTTGGTGACACCTATAATCCGTCATGAAAAAGTTACCCAAACCTTAGGTGGAGACAACCCCAAAATTCCCAAAACAATTTCTCAAACCCACCGAATCGGTTCTAATCCAACGGTTCGATCCCGAACCTTTCCTTCAACAACCGTCCTTAAAATATTAACAATCAATCAAATATAGAAGGACTGGTTTCCGAATTCATGGCATCTCAAGATGCTAGATTGTCCAAGTTTAAAGCCGATTTTAAACGACAACAAGGTGAGATGACCAACAAAATCGACACTGTGTTGAAAGCCATCACCGATCAAATAACAGGAACATTACCTAGCGATACGGTTAAGAACCCAAAACTAAGTACTTCCTCGGATTCGTCTGCTCGTTCTTACCTAACAATGGACCCGCAATGCTCAATACAAATCCATAGCTTAATTAACGCCATCACAATCCACCCCAAGCAGCCTGAAGAATCCCAAGTTAATGTGCCTGACGTGGAACAAGAAGAAGGCAACCCCGGAAACACTAAATCTAACCCACACCCACAACCTGATCCATTAGCTTCCATCCCCACAGAACAAGTACGAAAGCTAAATTTGATGCTTGAATCGCTCGGGTTAGTTCCCTAACCCTCTAATACGAAATTTGTCTGCTATAAAGAGGATGGTGGAGAGGTAATGTTCATCGAGATCATACGAGATGATGATGAACCCCAAAATGAGGGTCCCAATGATGGTGAAAGGGCAACAACAGAAGAACTGGTGGTGGAATACTTTGACACTTTCCCGACTAGAGATGAACTAACCTACCATAGGTACCTAATGAGTGGCCCAATCCCTTTAATATTTCTAAGGAACCCTATCATCACGAAAGGATTCCCCTACAACCTTAAGATACCATGCAGTATTGGACACGTGCATATCGAAAAAGCTTACATTGACCTTAACTCTCCTCTTAATATCATGACCCGAATGATGTATAATTGGATCATGAGGAGAACACTTGACCCTAGGGAAAATGCAAATGGAGGAATTAGAAATTTCATAGGAAGGATTAAAGGGATGCATGTCTTCATGGGAAACTTCACCTATGTCGTAGACTTCATGATTGTCGAGGATATTAGTTCAATCATAGACCCTAGGCTGTCACAAGTGGTACTATGGGAGCCTTTTGTAGAAATATCCAACATGACTCATGACCCACCCGAAGGTGTTGTAAGATTCATTAAAGGGGACGATAAAGTTGACTATAAGATGCCTCATAAGATAGAACAATACGACTCATCATCGAATTTAGAAAAAGAGCATACCAAATCAGTCTATCTTAGGAACGAATAAGATAAGAGAAGGGGCAGAGGACCTAATTAAAAAAAACTAATTATCTGGGACCAAACCACCTAAAAAACAAAATACATAGAGCATGGCTCTGCCAAGATTAGATTGATCGACCCCAGATGGGAAAAGAATTTACCAAAACACTTCAATCAATTCCTACTTACTTGGAAGTCTCGAAACGGGTTCTACAAGGAATGTTTAGAGTTAGGCCCTGAATATGTAACTGGATTGGATGATGAAGGAGAAGTCATGTAAGGACGTGTGACTTCGAGTCTAGCTACAAGACTCGTTAATAAAGAAAAGCGCTTCTTGGGAGGCAACCCAATTTACTTTTCCCGCAATTAGGAGTGTCATGTGTGTTTTAATTCTTTATAGTTTATTTTATTATGTTTGAACTATCTTGTAATCATGCTTTGTTTGTCTTTAACCTCGTCTTAATTTCAATCAAAGGTATTTTGCAAATAATAAGTGTAGGGGAATTTATCCGGTTTTTGAGCCAAATTCAAACATGTTAAGTAACTTGTTTAGATTAATTCGCGTCATATGATTGAATTGTTAAATCTCAGGTTTTATGCGGCTATTTGTACAGGAATTAACTTATAAAATCAAGTGCAAGAAATTTTTCATCAAAAACAAAAAAATTCATTTTCACAGAACATGGAGACGGCATCACGATTTACACGCGACGCCGTCACCACGACACCTGTAACGGGGTCACAACAAACCCTGATGGCGTCATACGCCCAGGTACAGAAAACTCAAAGTTTTTAATTATTTTTGAAAATAAAACTTGCACAACATTTAATATATGTATACTTCTATTATAAACCTGCAAAAACCTAATGAGTTTAACAATTCTCTCATCCTATCTATCGAGTCGAACCCTAAATTCATATTGTATATTGGTTTATAGCACATTTTATTCTTGGTGTAGTTGTCTTTGTCTTTGATTAAAGGTTATATTTGATGAGAATAAACTTTAAAGCTCTTAGGAAGTTTCATTAGATGATTCTTGGAGGATGATTTAACCAGTTATCGCATGTTTCTTCTCCATTATTGAGCAAACCAGGGGAGTACTAGTTTCTTTTTCTTGTTTTATTTTCCCTTTATTCGTTCTTACGGGTACTTCTAGAGAACATTGGGAACAATGTTCAACTTAAGTGTAGGGGGAAATGAGCCTTAGAAACTATTCTTTCATTTGTCATTTGCTTTGTCCTTAAAATGATGGGTAATATATCGAAACATAACATAAGAG
>BQNB010155317.1:0-12680 GCA_026074375.1 Tanacetum coccineum
TGAATGAAATGAACTCAACCAATTTCACCACCATTCCAATCTTATTGAGATGATCACACTCAATAGATTGATTATCAATACCACACATATCCCACATAAACTCATATAAACACACAAAATCACATAGAAACATACATACCCATAAATCATACTTATAGAACAGATATTTAGGTCAACACTATGGTTTGACCAACCTGCTCAAGCTATGGTTGTTACAGCCAACACCATTCTTGTTTCCAGTTTTGTTGCCACAGTTTTGATCTTTCAGCTTTAGGAAATCACTCCTGTAGTGTCCTTGCCTTCCACACTCGAAATAAGTTTAAACTCTCTAATTCACTACTTGACCTCTCTGGTTGGAAGTAGTGGAATCTGCCACCTTACAGTCCCGAGTCAAATGCCCAACCTTTTTGCACTTCCCACATCTTACAGTGCATGGCCCTTCATGATGAAATTTACACTTGTTGCAGAGAGGTAGCGGTCCGTTATACACTCTCCTTTCATTGTTGCAAGTTGTGTAGGCTCTTACTACATTCTGACCTCCAACATTCTGTCTTTTGTTTGGTGGTTGCTGCCTACGGTTGTCCTTCTGGCTGTTATCGAACTTTCTTTTGTTCTCAGCGTTTTTCATAGCATAACCTTTCAACTTTTGATCCATTAAGTTGTTAGCAATTCGAACAGCATCTTGCAGTCTTGTAGGTTCTGCAGCAATCACATTTCCTAGATATTATCTGAGAGACCTCCAATAAACTTCTCAACTCAAACCTCCTCTTCTGGAACCATCTTGGTGCACAACATGGTAAGCTCTTGGAATCTTTGAGTATAAGCAGCCAAATCATTGCTCTTTACAGTCAAATTCCATAGTTTAGATTCCATCTTTTAAATTTCAGTCCTTGGGCAGTACACTTCAGTTATTAGCTTCATGAGCTCTCTCCAAGACATGGAAAATGCAGCATCAGCTCCAATAGTCCTCTTATGTGAGTTCCACCAAGTTAGTGCACTGTTTAACAGTGTGCAAGTAGCATACTTGACTTGGTATTTCTCTGGACAATTGCTAAATATGGAATACTGGTTTCCTCCATACTTCCTCAAACCACCTTATCAAACCGACAACCTCCTTCCGTGTCCCCCTTAAAGTTGAGTGTTGACACTTCATGAACGTCCTTGTATGTTACATAAACACTCTTCGAGAAACAAAAGGCCTAACACCTCTATTATTCTCATTTGGATTTCCATTTCCACCATTTCCATCTCCATCATTTCCATCTCCACCATTCCTATTATCGTTTTCATTGCCGTTTTGGCTTTGACTTTCAGCCTCGAGAGCATTTGCAGTACGGGTCACCTCATAAGCAGTCAACGCTTCTTCTACTCGCCAGATAACGAGTTCTTCGATTGCCTCCAGGGTCATACCAGAACTAGTGACAGTCATGTTCTACAGCACAAGTCATAGCACATGGTGAGATTCAGTTCGAGATATAGCCACTATAAATGATTAATAAGGTTTATATAGGAAAATACGATAGAACATGTTTTGCCAGAACAAGTAAATAGCAATAAAGATGAATACACGAGAGAATCAAAACAAGCTTTTCATATCATATATAAAAGCATCAGTCGGTTACATTCAACCCATAATGGGAATTTGATTTACGCTAAAACGACTACTAACAACTGGTTCTACTATTAGCCTAAAGTCCATACACAACATCATGGATGAAAACCTAAACGCCTCCCAGTGAATGTCTCCAATCTCCTAAATCACATCCTGTCATAGTAGCAGAACCTACGGATCTGCCAAAGCTCACTCTCATAAAGCTCACGTGTCGCCGAAACCACTATCGGCTCTCGCTCTCTCCATCATCATGGTGCCTCGAAGTCTCGCGTTGCTCCTCTCCAAGGACGCAACCTGCTCAAGTAAGCTAGCTCTCTCTCCACCAACAATCAAACTCCTCGCCTCCAACTCTCTCTGTCCCGTCTTACTGTTCTCTATCCACTGAAGAGGTATCTTTATAACATGCTCATAAATATCCTGCAAACCCTCCTCAACCTGCTCCAAACACTCAACAGCATCTAGCATAAGCATACTATTAGGGATATCAATCCCAGCAGCCACATCCATGTTGGAATTTGGTAGTCGGTTCCGCAAGTTATACATTAGAAATACATGAGCCTATTGGGGGCACACACGTTAATACACGAAGAGTATGTTTACTTCACGAAATATATTTAAATAGTCATTAAATTAGTGAAGTGTTTAATTAATTTAATGTATATTCTAAATATAGAATCGCGTGGACCTAAACCATGGGGGTGGGGAAAAATCGATACTCAAGGAGTGGCTTGTTTGGCCAAAACTCCCTAAGGTTCTAGAAGGGGTGTTTGTGGCTGGTTATATGAGGAGAAAAAGAAGGAGAAAGATTTGTTTTAATTATGGGAATTATACTAATATTTTCCTACAAGAATTAGGGTTATTGATGGTGCTATATAAAACACCACCTATATCCCTCATTCGTCCATGCTATCTTCTCATCCAAAACTCTATTAATTCGCGTGTTCCCTCTTCCTAAAAACCCACGAACCAAACCCTAAACCCTTTAGGGTTTTTCGGTTTTCTCACCTAAACCGCCTCCCCTAAATCGCTAGATTTAGGGTGTCGGCGATTTAACCTAAAGCGGGTTAAAACCACAGGAATTAGGGTTTTTCCCGTTTTGCTTGAACTCTTTGCTTGACAAATTCAAGATACGCGTAGTGGTTGTTTGGTGATTCCTCAAAGGTGACGAATTAGGGTTTAAACCTTTTAATTAGGGTTTGTTTGGTTCGACTTAAAAAGGAACGCAAGGCGTGCATTTGGTTTTGGTATTACACTTGGTGCTTGTTCTGTTGATGATTAGACTTAGCAATCTATACCATTACTTTGTTGGAGTGATTGTTGATAAGCAACCAGTAAGGCGTATTGGTGCTTAGATGCTTATTGTATTCAAGGAATAATCGCCAAAAGGTACCACTTTCCTTATTTAATATGTGTTAAATTACTGTGCCATAAACTAGTCCATCGCTGCGTTACTTCGTGGCTAAATTGGTTAGTAGATATAAATCCCAACAGTGGATACGAGCCAACTCGTTTTGCATCTAGGGTTACATCGCTTAAAATCAAATTTTACGCATTATTACATGCCAGATTTGATTTATATTATTATGCTGCGATTATTTTCTTTATTATTGATTTATTGTAATATGGTAAAGATATGCAAATCCTTACCATAAATTAATAGAGAAAATTGCTAGATCTTGCAAGTTATTAATTAAAAGTTAATAGAGAATTAAAAGAGGAATATAAATTAATTGTATTTAGCTATATTTGTTTTTCTTTTAATTTGTTATTTAGGGATTTAAATCTTTTAATTATTTAAAAGATCTTGTAACTATTTTATTTTTTGGGAAAACTAAATATTTCATTATTCTTATGAAAACCAGATCTTTTAAAATTGCTAGGTTTGATGTGTTTCCTGATTTTCGGCTATAAGACCTTCTCAATCACGCATTAATTTGTGATGAATGGGCGTTCTTAGGGCACTTAATGAAAACTTGTGAGTGTCTTATGGTTCTCCAATTGGGAAATCATAGAGAACTCGATTTTTACTTGACTAACTCGCTTTTATTTAATTGTTTTCTTGTTTATTTAAGGTCCTTTACATGCTTATTTGTTTATATTTGCTGTGTAATGCCTAAACAATGGAATACGGACTAATAATTTGTAAGATGAGATTAAACCGGTCTTTAATTCTACACGCCTAAAACATATTCATCGTGACCTTTTATGTGTTTTGTGGAAAATATGTTTTTATAACATTAAAAGACCTAAAACTATGAAACATGTTTTTCATGAATTTAAAAACTAGACGCTATGGACTCATGAGAAGTACGGCTCATCCACTAGAACAAACTATAAGAGATGTTTTAAGGCGAGAGTCAGTCAAACATTCCTAATGGAACTCAGGTTTTTAATAGCGCTTTGCGGCTGACCTGATTCTCCGCTTTTCTTTTCGTGCAGTTTTGATTGGAGTTACCGTGAACTATGGCATGTCACTACAGTGTCATTATTAAAGGTTTTTAAAATTAGTGCTACAAAGTTGTTTGCATGCTTCTTTGTACACGCCATTTTATCACTTTATGTGTATACCCCTGTCTGTTAAAATTTTAAGTCTATGCCAGCTAACCAGGAACACGTGCATTTGGCTTGGCCTTTTTGGTCAGACCTTAGGGTCATTCCAACCCATGGTGAATTTTGCTCACTGGTCAGACCTTTGGCAATTTTTGCACGTTCTTGCTTGGTCGACTTAATTCGAGTATGCTTGGTCAGACCTTGGACCTGAGACATAAGATGAGAACTAAACATGTTCTTGTTGATTAATGTCTTGACCGGTCTCATAAGTCTAAGAGTTGCCTTTTTATGCAATTAACGATCGTCGCTTACCACTTGCCCTACTTGTTTACTCACTGGTCAGACCTCTGGTAATAAATAGGAGGTCAAGTTGAATCTTAGTCTAAATTACTAATTAATTGGGTAGTTAATTCTATTACGAATTTAATTATCGAAAATACTAAAATTGAACTTTCTATGTTCTGATTAATTGTGTTGCTACAACATAATTCATAAATAAAAGTTTGTTTTTCTTAGAAAAGACAAACATAGTCTCTTTTTCTGGTAAGAAGAATGAGACTTACTCCTATCTTTTCTCCTTAGTTGACAAAACTAAGATAGGGTTATAATTGAATTTTTCCTCAATTATATTTAAACTCACACTTACGATACTTTTCATTATCCTTTTCGGTCTTGAAATAAATTGAAAGATGAAATTATTTTGTGTACCTAAAGACATTTTGTTTTATACTAGCCAAAATAACATGAACATCTTTGCACTTGTCACGATGATGAGTTTAAATCACAATGAGTAAAGAACATTACTAGCGTATTTGCTAGATGTTTTTTCTTTGACTACTTATTCCTTAAGTGACAAATACCCTTGTGGCTATGTAGAGGATAAAGGAGGAATATGTTGATGCTTATATTCAAGTTAAATGAAAGCATAAATGGCTAGTCCCTCATCTACATAAGTAGAACTTCATATACTCTATTTAATACCTAAGTACATTGCTACTTATAGGCATTTAAGAGGATAGGAAGTTTAATAAATTGTTTATTTGTTTTAATAGTAATGTAACACTTTACAATGTTGACAAATCCTGGGAGCATTGCGTTTTTATTACTGAAATGATATTCATGTATGGTTGTTAATTTCAGTGGGAGCTACAAGATTTATTTCCTTCTTAGTAACCCATATTATTTCAAACTTGCTTTGAAATAATTCATTACTTTCCGTTATAAAACGTACCATTTGTTTTAGGAAAATTGCATTGATTTATGGTTAACCAGTTGCCTTTTACGATTCGCTTTCCGAAAAGTTTATATATTGTAATAATAATCCATAAATTCCTGTTAAATGTTTATGGTTCTAAATCTACTTATAATATTCTATGGCATTATCATATTGTTATACAAATTCAAGCAAGATGTTGTGTATTTGATCTTCATAATATGGATGTTGTATCTTACACAAGTGGGAGGAAATCTCAATGTGTGTGCAGGAACAACATATTATTGGTTTATCTTTAACCGAAAGGTTAAGGAAAGCTAATAAATCTTACTAGACTTAGAATACAAGATGTTTTTGCACTATTCAGTCATATGTTCATGATTATAATGTAAAGTACTTCAACATTTTGACTACATGTTTTAGTCCAATCTAATTCGTGGATTTAAATTAATAATAATTAAAAATTTTGAAGTATGTGAAATTAACTTTGAAATTACGATTGAACTCAAGAGATTGTGTTCATAACTACTTTAGTTACTAAAGAATTTTGTTTTTTAGTTATAGACATAAGTAGAAGTCTTGAATGAATCAATGACTTTTATTTCATAAAAGTATGTAGTAAAATTGTTTTTATGTTTTTTGTTAACTCATAAACATGAGGTCTTGAAATTATTCCAAAGACTTATAATGTATACTTGACATGTTTGGTTTTCTTGTAAACACTATGAACATATTATTTCTTGAAAACAGGTTCTTCTTCTTGTGAACATGTGAACATAGGGTTCTTGTATTAGTCAAGAAATATACACTATAGCATGCACTTGGTTTAAAAATACTAAATATGCAATTTAGCTCAACCCAATTGACAAGTATTTGATCCAAAGAGAATTAAGTTATCTATGGAAGTCTGATGAAGTCTCACAATTCCATTACTTATAGAATACCATGTTATTATGGTATGTCTAATAGGTTGAAACAAACTATATTCATATTGTTTTATTTATGATAGCTTTAATTGCTCTACCTCCAAAATCTATCAAGGTTAGAAAATTGTGTGTGTCATGGATACACTCAATATAGTTTAAACCTATAAGATATTAAGACAACCATAATGAAACCTACCTGAACCTGTAGGATTTTTGATTTTTCCACTTAAACCAATCGAATCCTAAAGCTTTTGGGTTTTTGATTTTTCTACACTTCCTAGCTTGGAGATTGTAGTTTTGGTGTTCCTCCTAGCTCGACGTAACACAAACCTTTGCTAAGGTTTTTGGTTAAAGGGTGATACAAGAATTAGGGTTTTTATCTCGTTATGTCTTGATTAAAGTTCTGAAATTTGTTAAAATCTTATGAAGCATATTATTAACAAACTAGATATGAGAACTTAATATGTGTTTTGTGTTTCCTAATTAAGAACAATTCATTGTTGCTTAAATACTTAGTATTTAGAGAATTTTCTCTACTTACAAAAGTAAGTGGGAGCATCTACAAATCTTGAAGTGATTCAAGAACAAAATACGTTACCTTCTAAATCCACTTGTGAATGTCATACTAAGGTTAAACATGAAAATGTCAAACCAAAGTATAATGTAACTCTCATTCATAAATCCGCATGGATGCCTCATCACTTGATTGATTTTTGAATATCAATGGAAGAATATTAGTTAGGTGGTATAAAAAGCCTCTAAAACTAATAAGATTGCAATTATCCACAACGTGAATCTGATAAATATCTTAGAACTATGAATGACAAGATGCAGTCCTTAAAAGGCAATCAATGTTTTAAGCTTGATTGATCTTTTACCAAACAGTTAAACTGAAAGGTGAGAATGAGTTTCTTTTGAAGAAAGGCTCATAAGGACAAGATTGTATACATATTAATGCCTGACTGATGACAAGAGTTTTTAATCTTACTCAAGCAATTGACTATGATTAAATCTTTCTTTTTTACACGCATTAATTATATAAAGATAACTAATTGTCATACAGGTTTTCTTGAATCTGCAATATGACAAATTAAGGATCATAACTCTTTCCTTAATGATTACCTTGCGAGGACGATGTGTAATCAAAAGGGTTATGAGTCTATATTTGTAATATGACAATTAAGTTTTATAACTCTTTTCTTTATGATTACCTTTTGCGAGGACGGTGTGTAATCAAAAGGGGTTATGAGTTTAAAATAATCTTTTAAAGTATACATGATAAAAGAATCCAAGTGTGGATTAGATCATGCATCTAGGAGCTGAGATCTTAAGTTTAATTTACCAATATAAATTTCCTAATTTAAATTAAGATAACTCCTGAGTACACCTGACATCCAGGTGGAGTGGCTTTAGCATATTGTTTTTTCCTTAAAAAATCATATGTTGTGTAACATATTGAAAGCATCATTCCATCAAAGCTCGATATTAATTCTTAGATTGGAATGAAACTTCACTTGGGAATTAGGAATAAAAACAATGCGATTGAATAAAATGTTTAATGAAGTAATCATATGCGGGAGGGAAATTTAAGTCCAACCACAATGCAATACATATTGAAGCAAGTCTTAAATGATATATTTCACTTGAGATAATTTAATACATGGATGAAACCTTTTGTTTTTTAACAAAGGACTCATCACGTATATATTATATTGTGTATGAGAATGGTTGTTACTTTTGCACAAGAGCAAGATGAGCTAACAACAACAGTATCTAATTGAGAGTGATTTAGATGACTGTTAAAACAAATGTTTATGAATTATATAAGGCATAGTGTTGTTTGTGTACACACGATGCTAGAGAATAATCAATCCTAGTTAAAGTAGGATTTCATCTTTTATGATAAATCTACTAACTAGATATGCTCAGCTAAGAGCATTGTTGCATTACACATTAAAGAATAAGAATACTTTACATTTTAAGAAACTGTAAAGATGACTGTCTGAGATAGGTATGTTGTTGACTTTAAATACCCCATTAAAGGTACTGTCACATTTCCATACTATGATACTTGCAATAGTATGCAAATAAAACATACGACACTCATCATATCATTCAAATCCTTCACAAATTTGTGAATTTGAAACAAGTATTCGGAAAGTTTACTCAGATAACTATTTAGTTGTCTTGTAAAGAAAGAGTTGAGAATATTGAACTTCAACTTGCTAATTAGTTTCATGCATATCTGTTTTAGTATTTGGATAATTAGGATTGTAAAACAATTTTTATTTTCTGATGAATAAAATTACTTGGTATTTGTTATTCATTCATATAATAATTGTTATCCTATATTTGCATGTTTAATCCTTGAATGATTTTATCATTCTAAATATGTCCATTGTCGGTTAACAATATGGGAATATTGTTATGTAAGGCAAATGTGAGTGTTGGTTATATTCTTTGAATATACGGATTGTTCTCGCCAAACTCATATGTATTCACAAGGGTTGCATATTGGATACCCCAACTTTCGAACATTTACTTTTGGATCCTTGTCATGAGTAAAATGTCGAAAATGGTTTAATAAGTCATCCTTAGACTTGAGATACAAACAAGTTCTGTATGTGTGGATATCACTTTGTGATTATAGCCAAACGCTGTCCTGTGATATGGTAGTTATAAAAGCTATTTTCGAACTTTAATTTGAAAGAAGATCCACAACACTTGTAGAATGTACCCATGGCGCCTCTCTAGAATTATGTGCAGAATGATACCATGGCGCCTCTCTAGAATTAATCATATAATTGTATATGGTGGCCGCACCCAAAGGGTAATTTTAAGATGATTCTTAATTACATTTGGTATATCTGAATTAACTTCTATAACGAGAATCTAAATGGTTAAACTATATGGAATGAGTTAGGATCCATATCCATGGTTTAACGGTATCTGAACAAAGGGATGATAAAAGCAAGTAATAAATAACCATTAATAAGCTGAGATTGTTCTTGAAACTATTATCTCAAGTATTTCTAATCTAAAGGTAATTGTGTGTGTTTGCTAGACGTTGCCAATTATCAGTATATCTGCAAGCCTGCTACTCCGCCTCCCAAGTGGGAGCTGTTGGAATTTGGTAGTCGGTTCCGCAAGTTATACGTTAGAAATACGTGAGCCTATTAGGGGCACACACGTTAATACACGAAGAGTATGTTTACTTCACGAAATATATTTAAATAGTCGTTAAATTAGTTACGTGTTTAATTAATTTAATGTACATTCTAAATATAGAACCGAGGGACTAAACCAGACAAAACCCGAACCTCAAGGAGTGGCTTGTTTGGCCGAAACTCCCCAAGGTTCTAGAAGGGGTGTTTGTGGCTGGTTATAGGAGGCGAAAAGGAAGGAGAAAGATTTGTTTTAATTATAGAAATTATACTAATCTTTTCCTACAAGAATTAGGGTTATTGTGGTGTCTATATAAACACACCCCATATCCCTCATTCTTCATTCTATCTTCTCCCAAAAACACTAAATAATTCGGTGCTTCCCTCTTCCCAAAAAACCCATAAACCGAACCCTAAACCCTTTAGGGTTTTTCAGTTTTCTCACCTAAACCGCCTCCCATAAATCGCTAGATTTAGGGTTTCAGTAATTTAACCTAAACCGCGGAATTAGGGTTTTTCCTATTTTGCTTGAACTCTTTGCTTGACAAATTCAAGATACGCATAGTGGTTGTTTGATGATTCCTCAAAGGTGACTAATTAGGGTTTAAACCTTTTAAGTAGGGTTTGTTTGGTTCGACTTCAAAAAGGAACGCAAGGCGTGCATTTGGTTTTGGTATTACACTTGGTTCTTGTTCGTGAAGATTAGACTAGCAATCTAACATATTTGGTTGACGTGATTGTGTGAGTAACCATAGAGGCGTTTGTTTTAGACGCTTATTGTATTTAAGAATAATCGTAAAAGGTACGCTTTCCTTATTTAATATGTGTTAACTTACTTGCCATAACTAGATCCATCCGCTGCGCACTCGTGGCTAAATTGGTTAGCTAGATTAATAAATCCCAAAAATCCACTCCAACCTCTATAGTACCTCTATCACTGGATTCGACCTCGTCCTCAACCTCGTCCTCTACATCAACCCTAACATCGACCTCCATATCAATACCTACATCAACCTCAGTCACAACATCCCTATCTACTGCAACCTTAACAGTCGTAGCATCAATCTCGATGTCCTCTAACACATACGTATCAATGTCCTCCTAAACACTATCCTCTGGTGAAATAGAATCCCTAAACCTCTTGCGAGGTGGGAGGAGATCAGCACGAGAAGGAACTAAAGCTCTCGTAGCATGGATAGATGAAGTCACGGTAGCAGCATGGGACCTGCATCTCTTGCGAGATGGTCCAGCAGATGACTCGAAAGAAGAATCCCCAGCTGACGACTCGGATGTCGTCGGTGGATACATGGTAGATAATGGGGTAGACCTCCAACGGAGATAGGCCTCGCTACACCGTGGAGTCCTAGCAAGCGGTGGATAAACAAATCTCAGTGGTGTAGATAAATCAGCAACGGTGGTGTCTGGTGATGCATGCCCGGATAAGGAATGACCCGAAATAGAATGCTCAGATGATGAATGATCTGAAGATGAATTACCCGATGATGATCCGGAAGTAAAATGATCCAAGTGATGTGATGTTTACCTCAATGCTAAACGATGAGAAGGTAAGGTCTAACCCGACTTCCCCCCCGCGGTCAATTGCCTAATGGCCCACCAGGATGAGTACGGTTAAAGGTTCGGACCAATGGGAATGTCCTCCCCGGGTCGGATAAGAATAGCTCATCGTCAACGAATCCTGGGTGGGGCAACAACAGGTGCAGTGGAGCAGTAGGGATCTCTAGAGTAGAAGTAGTAGGTGATGATGATCGTGATGCAACTCTGCTCCTCTATCTAGTAAGCATAGCATCACGAGGTGTAGGTGATACATGCCTCTTGGGCATCTCAGTATCTGACTCTAAATCGTCTAAACACAGAAAAGGTAAAATCATAGGTGCTACAAATACGGGAGGTGGTGAACTCTCTGATAGATCAGACTCTGACGATGAATGAGTATCAAACTCGTGCACCCCAGCAAGTGAGGCAACTGCAGCCGCCCCCACCTCTAGTGCAACCAGGACCTCAATAGAAATCAAACCGATAAGGATAACTCGCGAAAAAGAGGATCCCGCACTCTCGGCTGATACGTCTGAAAGAAAGGATGAATACCGGAGCTGCAAATCTGCACAAGCAAAATTTTATATAAATCCTGTTTATATGAACCCATGCCAATGCGTGTAATGCAGGAAAAAAATAGATCACGGTCTAACATAATTCTAGGGGTTGAGAGAAGATTCTTTTTGTATTTTTATATTTATAAGAAAGCCAGTAAATATCATGGGTTGAGAGGTTGGTATGTTTAACTAATAACTAAACTAGTTAATCTATGCTACTAGTGATAACTTTATGATAAACAGATGTATTTACCTAATCATGCACTACTCCTGTCACACCCCCAAACGGGGCCTCGACAGAAACACGTGTCCTAGGGCGTGACGTCATAATATTCATCACACAAGATACAAAGAACAACCTCTAAGGGTATGCTTGAAAATCCAACATCGTTGAATTAATTTAAAATAGTTAAGGTTTTACATAAGTTCAAAGATAATATGTGGAAGAGAATAAAAGCTTTTAAAGATTGACAACGATGTTAACATGGATAATAATAATAAATCTTGAAAACCGGTCCAATGCAAGGCAACACAATAAAGCAAGCAAAGACATCCACAGCTAAGCACCTAAGAAAAACATGCTAAAATGTCAACATAAAGTTATTGAATTCATAGGTTTGAATTTAGTATTAAAAGTGGACCACAAGTTCGTAGTACGTATGTGACAGTTATAACAGATACAACTCCACATAAAAAGTATTTACTGTTGCGCTAAGCTCATGACACCAAAGCTCAATTAAAAGGAAGCATATTATATGCCAAACAAGAATTAATTGCACTAAAGATATCTGACCAAGATCACCTAGTGAAATCCGACATGGTATATATCCGTTTATCGAGAGCCTCGTGGGTAGTGAGGGGTACTCACCCGGATAGGGATAATTAGTCCCAATAGATCTATTTACAACATTTACGCTTACTTAACCAGTCCGATGGTTAAGCAATTTACGGTTCATGATAGTTCGGGCATTGGTGGTCTATTCGCTACGTAGGCAACACGTAATCAGGCAAAGAAAACATGATGTAGAAATCTAGCCGCGACCTAGAATAATAACTCGTCTTAGAAACATGGAAAGTATGCCAAGAATTGCACAATATGTTCAT